>CAUYSK010090673.1:0-21149 GCA_963575035.1 Avahi laniger | reverse complement strand
TGTTTTGCCCGGGCTAGAGTGAGTGCCGTGGCGTCAGCCTAGCTCACAACAACTTCAAACTCCTGGGCTCAAGCGATCGTCCTGCCTCAGCCTCCCGAGTAGCTGGGACCACAGGCATGCGCCACCATGCCTGGCTAATTTTTTTTTATATATTTTTAGTTGTTCAATTAATTTCTTTCTATTTTTAGTAGAGACGGGGTCTCGCTCTTGCTCAGGCTGGTTTCGAACTCCTGAGCTCAAACAATCCGCCCGCCTCGGCCTCCCAGAGAGCTGGGATTACAGGCGTGAGCCACCGTGCCCGGCCTCTCAAATCTTTTTAATCCCTTTGTTTCACTCTCCCCAGGCAACAATTGATCTGATTTCTGTTGCTATAGATTATTTAGCATTTTCTAGAATTTTATGTAAATGGAATCATACAGTATATATTCTTTTCTGGGGAAGAATCTGGCTTTTTTCACTCTGGATAATTATTTTTAAATGCATTCATTTTTTTGGTATGTCAATAGCTTATTCCTTTTTACTGCTGAGTAGTATTCCATTGTATTGGTATACCACTGAGTGTTTATTCGTATGTTTGAGTTGTTTCCCGTTTATAGCTATCACAATAAAGCTGCTGTGAACATTCATGTTCATGTGTTTGCATGGATGTATGCTTTTAGTTCTGTTGGGTGAATACTTAGGAATGTCATGCCTGGATCATAAGGTAGGTATATCTTTAACTATTTAAGAAACTGCCAACCTGTTTTCCAATGTGATTGTACCATTTTACATTTTCACCTGAAGTATATGAATGTTCCATTTGTTCCATGTCCTCACTAACATTTGGTATGCTTAGTCTTTTTAATTTTAGCCATTTGGATAGGTATGCAGTAGTATCTCACTGTGGTTTTAATTTTTATTTCCATAATGACTAATGATGTTGAATACATGCTTATTTGCCATCCATATGTCGTTTTCAGTAAAGTGTCTGTTCAAATCTTTTGCCCCCTTTTTATGAAGTTGCTTGTATTCTTATTATTGACTTTAAGAGTTCTTTACATAGATACAAGTCCTTTAACACAGGGGTCCCCAACATATGGTGAGTTGTATAATTATTTCATTATATATTACAATGTAATAATAATAGAAATAAAGTGCACGATAAATGTAATGCACTTGAATCATCCCGAAACTATCCACTGCTCTGGTCTGTGGAAAAATTGTCTTCCATGAAAATAGTCCCTGGTGTGCCAAAAAGGTTGGGGACTGCTGCTTTGACAGATTTGTAAATATTTTCTTCCAGTCTGTGGTTTGTCTTTTAATTAACAGTGTCTTTCAAATGTTTCAATTTTTTATGAAGTCTAATTTATTGATTTTTTTCTTTTGTGGATTGTGCCTTTGGTATCATATCTAAGAAATCTTTGTCTAACCCAAGATCACAAAGAATTATTAGATGTTTTCTTCCAGAAGTTTTTTAAGTTTTAGGTTTATTTTCATATAGTTTTAGGCTTATGAACCGTTTTGGTTCCATTCTTCCTTCTTCCCATCCTCCTCATCTTCTTCTTACATATGGTTATTTAATTGCTGTAGTGCCATTTGTTGAAAAGACTATTCTTTTCTCCACTAAGTTGCCTTTGCACATTTACAAAACCCATATATTTATGGATCCATTTCTGGATTCTTTATTCTGTTCCATTGATCTATTTGTCTATCTTCTTTTTTCAGAGACAGAATTTCTCTCTGTCACAAATGGTGGAGTGCAGTGGTACAATCTAGCTCACTGTGTCCTCCAATTCCTGGGCTCATTCTATTAAGTGAGGTATCCCAAGAATGGAAAGACAAACACCACATGTACTCACCATCAAATTAGTATTAACTGATCAACACATAAGTGCACATGTAAGAATAACATCTATTGGATGTTGGGCAGGGGGGAGGGGGAGGAGAAAGGAGAGAGGAGGGGATGGGTATATGCATACACAAAGAGTGCAATGCACACCACCTGAAGGATGGACATATTTGAAACTCGGACTTGGGGGGAGGCAAGGGTAACATACGTAACCTAAACATCTGTACCCCCATAATATGCTGAAATAAAAAAAAATCACATCTTCAATGTGTAATACTTCCAGACTTTTATGATGTTCTCTCTCTTGGGGTTTTCTTCCATGGTGTTGACAATCCTTTCCATTGAGTACTGTGAGTAAAGAGCCTTAAAGGTCCCTGTGACCCTCTGATCTAGTGGTCTACTTGTGGGCAAGTAGACTCTTCAGTGCCTTTGCTGTTGAACTCATAGGGTTCTGGGTGGTCAGGGGCATTGTCCAATATCAAAAAAATTTAAAAGGCATTCTCTTACTGGCAAGGTATTTCCTGACTTCAGGGATAAAGCATCAATGGAACCAATTCAGAAAAAGGGATCTTGTTGTCCAGGCTTTTTTGTACAACCAAAAGACTAGTCTTTTCCCTTCAGAGGGCTCAGAGGTTAGCAGCTTTATAGATAAGGGTACTCCTAATTATAAATCTGACTGCATTTGCATTAGAGTCAGCCTATCCCTTCCTGCCTTGAATCCTTGTGCTTGCTTCTTTTCCTTACTAATACATGTCCTTTGTGGCATTTCCCCATGGCCCCCAGAATAGTCTGCCTTCATCTTCATTAAAAACCTGTACAGCCAGATATCTTTTCTTCTCAGTGATTTTCTTAATGGCTTTTGGGAACTCATCTATTTCCTCTTGGTTGGCAGAAGTTGCTTCCCCTGTTATCTGAAAAACTAAACCTCTTTCTAAAGTTATCAAACCATCTTTTGCTGGCATTAAGTTCTTTAGCTTTAGATCTGTCAAATCCCTTTTGCTTGAAGTTTGTCATATAATGATTTAGCTTTTTCTCCAATCATATTGGAGTCTATAGGTATGCCTTTCTTATAGCAATCCTTCACCAAATAAAAACTGAATTTTCAATATGAGATAAAAAAGTACTTTGCACCAAGTGCAAGGATTTTGTACCTCCTGGCATAGCTGCAGTGACAGCTTCATGAATTTCCTTTTCTTTTATTACAATAGTCCTTATGCTGGATCCATTTATCTTGACATGGTGGGCAACCATAGCTGTGGACCTCAATCTATGGTACATATCAAGCAATTTAACATTTTCTTGTAATGCCATGACTTTTCTCTGCTTCTTGGAAGTACTTCCAGCAACACTGGTGGCACTTTTTATGTGACCCATGGTGTTACTTAAGGTTTGTAGTATTGTACTAACATGATGAAAAATATACAAGAACCATGAGAGATCACTTTTTACTGTAATATGCAATTTACTGAAGAGGCAAACTGTTCTGTAAGGTGTTTTAAGTAGATACTTGCGACACTTGAGCTCACCACAATAGCAATAGGACCTTGCTACAAAAGTATTACAGTAGCACAGTATGTACTACAGTTAATTTTATGCACTTATGATTTAATACTGCATCTTTATGTTTGTTTACATTTCTCTTCACTGGGAATGATGCCATGTACCTTCTGTGTTTGTCTGCAAGTTTTGATAAATTTTAACTTTTTATAATAGATTTGTATGTATTTTATGGTAGCAAATAATAAGATAGACTAGTATTTACATATATTTTGTTTTCTTGACATACCTAAATTTTTCTTAATTTTTTCAGTATTTCTAGGCTATGTGGTTCATTCAAGTTTTTTAAAATTGTCCCAAATCTCCAAAAAATTTTCCAGTCTTTTTATTGAAAAACACTCTCATAAAAGTGGACCCATGCAATTTAAACCCATGTTGTTCAAGGGTCCATTGTATTAGGATTCCACCTCTGAATTTGTTTTCTCAATAACTTTTGTGTGTGTGTGTGTGTGTGTGTGTGTGTGTGTGTGTGTATGTGTGTGTATGTTTGGAAACCACTGGACTAGATCAATAAGCATGATCAGTGATGAATGCTTTTCTCAGAAACAAAGGGAAAAATTGTTAAATAGAACCCATGCTCTTTGCCGGAGTTGAAGGGAGTCACTTCCCAGATTCAGGTCTTGCTAAAGTGACAAATTACTGATACCCCAAAGTTAAGGTTGCCAAATATTGTATGGGACATATTTAAACTAAAAATTGTTTGCTGCTTATCTGAAATTTAAATTTAACTGGATGTCTTCTTTTTTATTTGCTAAATCTGGCAACCTTCATCAATACATAATTCATAACAAAATAGTGAATGGATTCTCCAATACAATGATTTTACTAAACATTGACCCAAAATCCTCATATCTTGGCTGCATGAATCATAGTACATTAATCCTTACGCCTGCCATGCACCTCTCTTCCTAGCAGTTAGCCATCCTTCCTTGCTGGAATGTGGGTAAAAGAACAGGCACTGTCAGGGCCTTTATAGGCCAGAAGGGCCTCATTGTCCCCCAGGACACTGGGGGCAAATGAGTTCAGCTTCAGCCATTGAACCAATTTTTCCAGTTCTTTTTTTTCATTTCTTCTTGTATTTTGTTTATTTATTTTTATTTCAGAATATAATGGAGGACTAACATTTTGGTTACATGTAATGCCTTTGCTTCGCCCCAAGCCAGGGCTGCAGCATGTCCTTCCCCCATACAGCGCGCTCCACTTCCATCAGTTGTGAGTTTACTTCCCCCCACTCCACTCTCCGACTGGCACCCAGTGAAATAATGGGATTTTAATCAATAATTCTAATGTATGAGTTTTTATCAGTGTTTATAAAAAATGCAGATTATACTTATTTCAGAGAATTAGAAAGAAGTGGAAATGAATGCAATGATAAGGTTTATGTTCTGTGCTATTTACTTTGGAAATACATCCATAAATGCTAAGGATGATTCTGAGAAATAATGGGATTTTAATAAAGGCAAGTATGGTTGAAACTGAAAATGCGAGAACCACCCCACCCTGGATTTATGATAGTTTTTGTCTCATAGATAATTAAAAGTTACATGCACAACTCAGTATTACTATCAATACTGTTATTTTTTTAAAAAGTACTTAAATCAACTTTGCATTTGTGAAATAAATATAGATGAGGCATAACACTTAGCCTGTCTCTTCGCTAGATAGATTCACATATTCATGAATGGTGACCTTTTCAACACAAAATTGTAAGACTAATACTTTCTTACTACTTCATTATTTAGTGATGCCAGTCCTAGCTTTAGAAATAAAATCAACGCATTTAATGAAATGCTTACTTAAACACCAATGCCATTATTACATATGTAACAGTTTGGAAATACTGCATTACACTTGAAAAATACCCAGTGCCAGTGAATCAATTTTTTATCTGCTTTGTAAAAACAACTTCTGCTTTATTGCTTTTTGGAAATAGAACTGAAGCAATACTTCACAAAAGCTATTAAACAGAACTTGTGAGAAAATGTAAGACTTTTGATTAAACTGCATTATTTCTTGATTTCTTTCAAACACCTAATGGCATAATGAAAGTTGATTAGATTATTGATATGTTCACATTCTGTTCTGATATCTGATAGCCTCAAATTAAAAAGTTGAATTGTAAAATGAGTTGACGGTGCAATCGAACAATCAACGTCATAAACAGTTTAACTGCTGGGTAATCCAAATTTTTAATTGGCCAAAGTAACATTTAGTGTTGGAAAATATCGAAGATAGTCTATAATTAGAACAATTAAGGCAATGATGATTCTTATATAGCAGCATCACATTAAATATTTAACCATGAATGGAAGAAAACAATTTCAAATTGGTGAATGAAGGGACAATCCATTAGGGGATTCTTTAGGGTTCTTTTTTTTGGATAGTTCCTTTGGGACATAGTCTGCAAATATCATATTGTTAATATTGCAGAAGTTATAGCAGGAAAGAAAAAAAGCAGTGTCCTTTGATTTTATACCATTTTCTAAGAGAGTAAAATAAATAATGGGAAACTATAGGGGTGATAAAAATATATGTCTTTTTTTTTAATATTCACTGTGGATGAAAGAAAATCTGTTTTAATGAGAAAGAGATGCATTATGTTTAAATTCCACATTATCATGTATTTTGGTTTCTAAAACCTTGCAAAAATAATGAAAGTTGTGATGAGTTCTTTTATTGTCACTGGAGCAGGGGCAGAGGGACTCCTAATAAATCAGCCGTGTGAGTCTGTGGAGCATAGTAAGCACAGGCATGCTGCAAGAGTTAGAATTAGTGTCAGTCTTATTTAAAAGCTTCCTTGTTCATCTTTGCAACTCTAGATTGTTGGCCAAGATTAAATCATGAATCTCCTCAACACTCTTGTAAAATAGTTAAGCAAGTAGGAGGGAAAGAATGACAAAGAAGTAACTTTATTTGCACTATAGTATTAATGTAAATTTAAATCAAATGAAGATAAAACAAATATTATACAAATAAAAATCAGGATTTTTTTCCCTGTGATTATTAATAACAACATAAAAGCTAATTCCAGATCAAAATATTTAGCCCAACATAAATTTAAACATAAATTTAAAAATATATCCATCACCACTTGGGTCAAGATGAGGATTTTTTTTTCTCCTGAATTTAGGAAATGAAAGTTCATAATTAAACAGGTAGGATATAAAATAATAATTAAAAAAAAAAACCCTCTGCATCAGTTGGAGTCTAACCAGGAAAACAACTTTAAGAATTTGTAACAAATAAATGTAACGCAGAGGCTATACTGAACACTAGACAGAAGATAGCAAGGTAACTCATCGATCAACAAAAGTATGAAAACATGACCACTACAAGACTGGAGGGAAAAGAGGCTGAGGCAATATTATTGGTGCTTAGAAGTAAAAGTCACTGAACAAAAGTTCAGCACCAGGCCAGTCTGTCCAGCGAGAACTGAAACCGTGGAATGCTTAACAGCCTTGTCTCCCAATGCAGAGGAAGAGGGGTGGGGGAATACCTTGCCTTCTCCCTTCTTTCCCCCTTCCAAGCTTCTGCCAATTCCTCTCAGAGACATAATCAGCCAGAAATCAGCTGTAATAGGAACCTGAAAATGTAGTATTTAGAATTTAGTCATTTTTAATACAGAATAATGGTAGAAAATTATAGGAAAGAATCTGAGAGCAAACATATTTTGAAGCTGAGTATCTTCCCATGATACACTATCAAGGTTAACTATGTCAGTGATGTTGAACATCTCAAAACTATCTCACTACAGGGAACAAAATGGTATAAGCTCTATCTTCTTTACCATTTTATTATTGTATGAAAGAACAGATGTTTAGTTAGCTGAGTATGCGTGAGATTTGCTTGAAGTGTCTATTATCTTGCTAATACATTGGTTTTCTTTATTTATAAGATATATATATGAGGTGCCCAATGGTATTTTATGTGTGTATGTATATGTGTGCATTTTTTAAATTAAAGAAAAATAACTTTTATACTCATAGATATGATTATCTCTTATTCACTATGATTTCTAAAGAAAAAGACTAGTGGCCTTCTTTCAGGGTTGCTATGAACATATGGGGAGGTTAAATTTTCAAAACCTGTTCTGATTCAAATAATCTAAGCCACAATAAAAACAGAGTTAATATAATATAAAATATTTTAATTGGAATTTTCTGGGAAAAATATAGTTAATTTATACCCTATTGACTTTCTGTCAAACATTATTTTAGGGGAATATAAGGAATATTTTGGGAGAATATATATGGAAGCTGGACTAGTTATTTTCTATTGGATCCCACATGCAAGGCAGACAGATTTTACAAATTTAATTCAGGCAAGTTACTAAACAAATGAAGAAAAATAGTAAACACAATATCTGGAGAAAATACATAATTCCAAATTAACATAATATATCACCTGAAATGCACAGTTTTTACCAAAAGAAATATTTAAATGCAGAGAAACATGAAATTACAACCTATCCTGTGAGTATCCTCAGGTTTTAGATTTATTGAATAAGAACAGCAAAGCAGCTAACATAAACATGTTCAAACAACTAAAAAAAATTATATTTAAAAAACTAAACTATTAGAACAATGAATGACAATAAAGATAATATAATATTTTTTAAAAAATCGAAAATTCTGGAGTTAAAATGAGAAAATACTGTAGATTCTCAATGGCTGATTTAAGACAGCAGAATAATCAATTAACTTGAAGAATATTCAATATAAATTATCTATGTGAAGAACAGAGAAGTTAAAAGCTTGAAGAAAAATGAATAGAGCCTCAAAGACCTGCAAAATAGCTTTAAGTGTACGAACATATGCATGATGGGGGTGTTAGAAAAAGACATGAGAGAATGGAGGAAATAAATGATGAAATATTTAACATCTTCCTGAATTTGATGTAAACATTAATGTAAATACAAGAAGCTTAACTTATCCTAAGGAGGATACTTATAAATATATTCACACCTACACATATATCAAATTGTTGAACACTAAAAAAATAAAACCAGACAAAAAAAAATAAATCTTGAACAAAGGAGAGAAAAAATTCATAGTGATACAATAAAGCATCTAAATGATTAGCTGATGACTTTTTATGAAAAATAATAGCTACCAGAAGATAGTAGGATAACATATTTGTAGGGCAGAAAGAAAAATATGTGTCACCAAAAAAAATCTTATACACAGAGTAACCATCTTTAAAAAATGAAGGTGAAATAAAGACATTCTCAGATAAGCAAAATGAATTTTTTGCTAACAGATTTACCTTACAGGAAATATTACGAGACACCCTCTAGGTTTAAAAGAAATGAAATCAGACACTAATTCAAATCCATAGGAAACAATGAATAACATTGGAAATTTTCATATGTAAATTAATATTAACAACTGCATAAATACATTTTTTTCATTTCTTCTAATAACTGTTAAAAAAGAAGGATTATATAAAACAATAATTAAGCACTTTAGCACTGAGTTTATAACATTTATTACATAATAAATGACAGCAATTATAGCACAAAAGAGGAGAGAATGGAGTTATAGTGGAAGAAAGTTTCTATCTATATTACAAGAATTAAGTTAGTATGAACCTGATATACACTGTGATAACTGAAAATGTTTATTATAATCTCTAGAACAGCTACAAAAATATAAAAAATATAGTAAAAACATCCAGTTGAGGAATTAAAATTATACACCAAAAATATTTATTTAACACAAAAAAGACAGTCATAAACAGGGGAGTAAGAAAATGAGAATAAACATCAAAACAAATGGAGAATGGCAGATGTAAATCCAACAATATTAATAATTGTATTATGTGAATATTGTAGCAGCCAATAAAAAGGCATAGCTTATTAGACTTAATATAAGGTAAAATACAACTATATTCTCTATATGCTATTTATAGGAGATATTTTTTATATTCAAAGACACAAATATATTGAAAGTAAAAGAATGGGAAAAGATATGTCATGAAAACAATAATTATAGAAGAGCTGAGGTAATTATGTTAATATCAGACCAAACAGACTTTAAGACAAGAAATATCAATGATAAAGAGAGGCATTTTATAATGATAAAAAAGTCAATGCATCAGGAAAATATCATAATTATAAAGGTCTAAAAACACAGCCTCTAAAATATATGGAGAAAAAGCTGATCGAATCGAAAAAAGAAATAGACAACACTAGTTGAAGAGTTCTACACCCACTCTAAATTATTGATAAAGTAACTGGAGAGAAAGTCAGCAAAAATTTATAAGATTTTAAGCTACATTTTCAAAGAACTTGAGCTAAAAATATTACAAAGGAGAAAAATCTTCCTGACTTTGCGTTGGAAAAAAAGAGGTATAGCGCCAAAAACATGATATATTAAAGAAAAAAAAAAACCTTCCTAAGTTGAAATTTATCAAAATTTAATTTGGTTATTGAGGGTAATTTCTTAAAAAGTGAAGTGTAGAATTACCTCATGACCCACAATTCACTCTTTTGTATCAAAACAAGAGAAACTGAAACATAATGTCCACAAATATACATAACATTAGAAGACATGTACACAAGTGTTTCTAGAAGCGTTATTAACAATAGCCAGAAACTTGTAACAACCCAATATCCATCAACTGGTAAATGTAACAAAAATATTGTCTGTGGGAGAGTATTTTAACAGGAGACTGTGGCAATTAAAAAGCAATAAAGAACTGATACACCCTCATACTACTTTCTATTGATGTTGTAACATATAACTAAAAACTTAATGGCTTAAAATAGTGAAAATTTACTCTCTTAGTTTATGGAGATCAGAAATCTGAAATGGTCTCACTGGGCTAAAATTGGCAGGGCTAACGAAATCTCTTCCTGAAGGTTCTAGAGGGGAATCTGTTTTTGTTTATTTTCTGACTTACAGAGATTGCCCACTTTCCTTGCCTCATGGTCTCCCTTTATCTTCAGCAACAATGGTCAGTGAAATCATTTTTGTGTCTCATTCCTCAATTCCTTTGCCTCCCTCTTCCACATTTAAGAACTCTTATGATTTCAGTGGGCCCATTGGTTAATCCAGGATAATCTCCCTATTTTAAGAACAGTTCATAAGTAAACTTAATTTCATCTGCTACTGAATTCTCCTTTTCCACGTAACATAAAATATTCAAAAGTTCTGGGGATTAGGATGTGAATAATATTTTGGAAACAATTATTCTGCATACCACAATGCTACAACATGGATGAACCTATAAAGTATCATGATAAGAGAAAGAAGTCATACGCAAGAGACTATTTATTGTACAATTTCATTTATGCTGATGATTGTATAATCTATTAATTTACTAAAATAATTTAATTGTATACATACCATTGGCATACTTTATGATTAATAAACTATAACTCAATAGAGCTATTAAAATATAGTGAAATGCACCCCTTGGTGCCAAAGTTGAGGCAACACCTTGCCCCCCCACCCCTGGGAATCTCAGGCGTCCTGCACACTAGAGCAGCCCGCTGTACCACAAGTGAGGCAGTACTCACTCCAAACACTGGAGTATTTGCACCTCCAAGCACCATAGCTTGAGCTTCTGAGACTCCTCACCTTTCTAGGGAGTGGAGGCATCACTGTGTTGCTCTCTGTCTTTTGAGGTCCAAACTACAGTGGCATCTTGACATTCTTGGGTCCTGGATGCTATTATATATGGCCTCACAGAGCCTGAACTATCGTCATGCCCCATTGTCCCAGGATTCAGAGTCTTACCTTATTCCCCAAGAACCTGAGATGCCACTGTGACCTGGTGGTTCTAGCTGTGCCCTGCTCCCTGGTGCCCAAGCTTCTGGAACATCCTTTCTTTCCTGGAGCTGAGCCAATGCTGTGCCTTGGCCACCAGAATCAGAACCAAGCTATATCCAGCCCTCTAGGACTGAGCTGCTGAAGTGTGCCTCAGAGCAACAGACCCCGGCTTAGTAGGGGAACTGTATTCATTGATGCCTTGGAAAGTGAACCTGAGCCTCAAGTCCAACGTGCCACAGTAGTTTTGCAAGATCCTGAGCCTAGCAACCTGGCTCCATAGCCCATCTGAGCGTCTGCACCCTGGATCCCAAAGCTGCTGTGGCTGCTTGTGAGCCATATCAGACCCAACACCAAGAGATATTCCCTCAGATAAGATTCTCCACTGCGAGGAAGATAAGAACAGGAGGATCTCTAAAGCCCTTGTCCTAGTAACTTACGCAGTGATTGTCATTGTCACAAATTCCTGAAACATAGATTACTGAGACACCTGCAGTCATACTAACATTGATCACAACTGAAAAAGCTGCACAGAGTCTAAACTACTGCACCCACATGGAACCAGAGCCACTGCACCGTGCCCAACCGACAGCAACCTCAGGTCTGTCTGCTGGTGAGAGTCTTCCCCTAAAATAGCCATTTTGCAAAGTTTGAAGAGATGACTTTACCACCAAATGCACAAACATCAATACAGGGACACAAAGCATGTGAGAAACAAGAACACGTGTTTTCTTATTCCACCACAGGAGCACAACAATTCTTCAGTAACTGGCTTGAAAGAAACAGAAATTTTCAAATTGTCTAAAAAGGAACTAAAAGTAATGCTCTTAAGGAAACTTCGTGAGGTACAAGAGAGTACAGATAGTTCAGTGAAATCAGAAAAAGAATTCATTATCTGAATAAGAAATTCAACAAAGAGATAAATATCATAAAAAAGAACCAAATAGAAATCCTGTAGCTGAAGAATTCAATCAATTAAATAAAAAATACAATGTAGATCTTCAATATCTGTCTAAATCAAGCAGGAAAAAGAATCTGTGAATGTGAAGACAGGTCTTTTGAATGACTCAATCAGAAGAAAAAAAAGAAAAAAGAATGAAAAAGTAAAGACAACTGATAGGATTTATGGGATACCATCAAAGTGAATAAATTCTTGCATTATGGGAGTTTTAAAAGGAGAATAGAGAAAGAAAGGGATGGAAAGCTTGTTTAATCAGATAATTAATGAAAACTTCCATATCTTGGGAGAAATATGAACATCCAGATCTATGAAGCTGGAAAGTTATCAAATAGATTCAACTCAAAGAGGTGCTCTCCAAGGCATGTTATAAACAAACTGTCAAAATTCAAAGACTAGAGAGAATTTTAAAAGCAGAAGGAGAAAAGCAGTAAATCACATGTAAAGGACTCTCCACTGGACTATGATCAGGTTTCTCAGCAGAAATGTTACAGGCCAGGAAAGAATGGGGTGATATATTCAAAGTACTGGGGGAAAAAAACTGCCAGGAAAAGAATACTGTACCCAGCAAATCTGTTTTTTAGAAATGAAGGAAGAAACAAAAGAATGATAATTACTCTCATAAATACATATGAAAGTATAAAACTCACTGGTATAGGTAAATGCATAGCCAAATCCAGAATAATCAAATACTGTAATGATGGTGTGTAAATCATGCATATCTCTAATATAAAGATTAAAAGTCAAAATGATCTAAGATAACTGAAGCTACAATAAGTTGTTTAAGAATACACAATATTTAAAGATGTAAACTTTAATATCAAAAACAGAAATTGTTGGGGGAGGATAAGCTAGAGTTTTTGTATGTGAAAGAATCAGAATTTTATCAGTTTAAAATAGTAGATTATAGCTATAAGATGTTTTATGTAAGTCTCCTAATAACCACAAACCAAAAAATTAGAGCAGATATATAAACAGTAAAGAGAAAGGAATTAAAGCTTAAGACTAAAGAAAATTATCAAATCATGAAATAGAAAACATGAGGGGAAGTAAGGAACAAAAGACTTACAAAAGAACCAGAAAACAAATAAGAAAATGGCAATAGTAAGTTCTTACCTATCAATATGATAATCTTGAATTTATATAGATTAAATTCTTAAATCAAAAAAAAAAGAGTAGTATTTTTTTAAAAGCCCAACTATAAGCTGCCTACAAGAGACCCATTTAAGCTTTAAGGATACAATGAACTAAAAGTGAAAAAGATTGAAAAAGCTACTCCATGCAAATGGTAACCATAAAAGAGCAGGGGTGTCTATACCCATATCTGATAAAGTAGTCTTCAAGATAAAAACTGTCACAAGAGACAAAGAAGATAATTATTTAATAATAAAAAGGTCAATTTATCAAGAGGATATGATCACTGTAAATATATATGCTCTCAACTAAAGAGCACCTAAATACATAAAGCAAATACTAATGGACATAAAGAGAAATAGATCACAGCACAGTAATATTTAATAGTAGGGGACTTCAACACTCCCCTTTCAACAATGGATAGAGGCCGGGTGCGGTGGCTCACGCCTGTAATCCTAGCACTCTGGGAGGCCGAGGCAGGAGGATTGTTTGAGCTCAGGAGTTTGAGACCAGCCTGAACAAGAGCAAAACTCCATCTCTATTAAAAAATAGAAAGAAATTATCTGGACAACTAAAAATATATATATAAAAAAAAGGCCACTAGGCCTGGTGGTGCATGCCTGTAGCCCCAGCTACTCAGGAGGCTGAGGCAGTAGGATCGCTTGAGCCCAGAAGTTTGAGGTTGCTGTGAACTAGGCTGACGTCATGGCACTCACTTTAACCCGGGCAACAGAGTGAGACTCTGTCTCAAAAAACAAAAACAAACAAACAAAAAAACACAATGGATAGATCAACGAGATAGAAAATTGATAAGGAAATAATGAATTAGAATGGTACTTTTTACCGAATTGACGTAGCAGAGATATGCAGAACTTTCCATCTAACAGTAGAGGAATACACATTTTTCTACAGCACATATGAAACATTTTCCAGGATAGGCCATATGTTAGGTCATAGCGTAAGGCTTAACATATTTAGGAAAACTGAAATCAAATCAAGTACTGAGTATTGTTTGGACCACAATGGTATGAAATTAGAAATCAATAACAGAGGAATCTTGAAAAATTCACAAATATGTGAAAATTAAACAACAGGCACTTGAACAACCAATGGGCCAAAGAAGAAATCAAAAGGGAAATTTTAAAAAAAGAAACAAACAAACCTTGAGACAAATGAAAATGGAAACGTAACATACCAAAACCTATGGGATGCAGCAAAAGCAGGTCTAAGTAGAAATTTTACAGCAATAAATGACTACATTAAAAAAAAAAGATTCTGAATAACTAGTGTAGCATAGCACTTCAAAGAACTAGAAAAAAAGAAAAACAAACTAAACCCAAAATTATCAAAAGGAAGGAAATATTAATAATAAAAATCAAAACAAAAATGACACTAAGAAAGAACAGAAAAATCATAGAAAGAATAAAACCGAGTTATTATTTTTGAAAAAATAAAGAAAACTGACAAACTTTTAACTAGAATAAGAATAAAAAAAGAAGAGCCAAGTAAATAAAAAATTAAAGTCAATAAATTTCAACAGATGCCTCAGAAATAAAAAGGATCATAGGAGACTATTATGAACAATTACATGTCAACAAATTGGATAACTTAGAGGAATTTATTGGATGAATTCCCAGAAAAATACAACCTACCCAGATTGAGCCAGGAAGAAACAGAAAGCCTGAGCAGATCCTATAAGAAATAAAATATTTAAAAAATCATCATAAAATCTCCCAAGAAATAAAAGCCCAGAACCAGATGGCTTCACAGCTGAATTCTAACAAAGATTCAAAGAAGAATTAATAGCAATACTTCCTAAATTCTTCCAGAAAAACAGAGCCTCATTTTATGAGGCCAGCATCACCTTGATGTCAAAGCCAGACAAAGACATCGTAAGAAAAGAAAACTACAAGCTAATTTCTCTGAGGAGAATTGATGCAAAAATCCTCAATAAAATAATGGTAAACCAAATCCAACAACACATCAAAAAGATTTTACATCATAAC
The DNA here is from genome assembly GCA_963575035.1 of Avahi laniger. Taxonomy (NCBI): domain Eukaryota; kingdom Metazoa; phylum Chordata; class Mammalia; order Primates; family Indriidae; genus Avahi; species Avahi laniger. The sequence goes on along the minus strand of CAUYSK010090673.1, from coordinate 5,894 downwards.
CAAGTGAAATTTCTCCCTAGCATGCAAGGCTGGTTTAACATATGCAAATTAATCAATCTGCCATATCACATTAACAGAATGAAAGGTAAAACCACATGATTATTTCAATTGATGCAGAAAAAGTATTTCACAAAATCCAATGTCCTTTCTTGATCAAAACCCTGAACAGCTTAGGTATAGAAATGTTCCTCAACATAATGAAGGCTATTTATTAAAAACCCACTGCTAACATAATCAATGGGGAAAAATTGAAATCTTTTCCACTAAGATTTGGCACAAGGGAGGTTGCCCACTCTTGACACCTCTTATACAACATAGAACTGGAAGTACTAGCAAAAGAAGAATTCAAAAAGAAAAAGAAATAAAAGGAATCCAAATTGGAAAGAAGAAGTAAAATTTATTTCTATTTGCAGATGACATGATGCTATAGGTCAAATACCCCAAAGATTCCACAAAAAAAAAAAACCGTTAAAACTATTAAATGAATTCAGCAAAGTTACAGGATACAAAACCAACATACAAAAATCAATATCATTTTTACACACAAATAATGACCTAATTGAAAAAGAAATAAAGAAAACAATCCCATTTACAATAACATCAAAAACCACTACCTACCAAAACCTAGGAATAAATCTAATCAAGGAGGTAAAAGATCTGTACACTGAAAACTATAAAAGATTGATGAAAGAAATTGAAGAAGATACAAATAAATAGAAAGACATCTTATGTTTATGGATTGGAAGAATTAATATTGTTAAATTGTCCATACTACCCAAAGCAATGCACAGATTCAACATGATTCCTATGAAAATCCCACTGGCATTCTTCACAGAAATAGAAAAAAAAAAAAAACTCCAAATGAGTACAGAATGATAAAAGACCCCAAATAGCCAAAACTATTTTGAAAAAGGAAAACAAAGTTGGAGGCATCATACTTGCTGATTTAAAATTATACTGCAAAGCCATAGCAATCAAAACAGTGTGGGACTGCCATAAAAACAGGCATATAGACCAGTGGAATAGAATAGAAAGCCCAGAAATAGATTCAAATATATATGATCAACTAATTTTTCGAAAGGGCACCAAGAGGACATAATAGGGAAAAGATAGTCTTTTTAATAAATAATGCTGGGAAAAGTGGATTTCTACATACAAAAGAATGAAATTGGACTCTTATCTTACCATAACACTTTATCATACTCAAGAATGAACTCAAAATGGATAAAAAACCTAAATATAAAATCAGAAACTATAAAATCCTTAGAATAGAACATAGGGAAAGAGCTTCTGAACATTGGCCTTGGCAATGATTTTGGGGATATCACATCATAAGCTCAGGCCACAAAAGCAAACATTAAATAAATGGGACTGCATGAAACTGAAAACCTTCTTCACAGCAAAGGAAACAATCAAAATAATGAAATGGCGCTATATGGATTGGGAAAAAATATTTGTGAACTGATAAGGGGTTAATATTCAAAATTAATGAAGACCACGTAAAAGTCAATAGTGGAAAAACAAAAAACTTGACTAAAAATGGGCAAAAGGCCTCAATAGAAACTTCTTCAAAGAAGACAGAAATGGCCAACATGTGTATGGCAAGGTGTTCAATGTCAGTAATCATCAGGGAAATGCAAATCGAAACCACTATGAAATACCACCTCATTAACGTTAGAATAGCTATTATCAAAAAGTAAAAAGTAAATGCTGGCAATGGTGTAGAGAGAAGGAAACTCTTGTATACCCTTGAGAATGTAGACTGGTATAACCATTATGGAAAATAATATGGAGGTTTCTAAAAAAATTAAAAATAGAGCTACCATATGTTCCAGTGATCCCTCTTCTGTGCATTTACTCAGAGGAAATGAAATCACCACCTCATAAAGATATTTGCACTCCATGCTCATTGCAACCTTATTTGCAATAGCCATGATATAGAAACGACCTAAGTGTCTGTCAATGGACTAATAAATAAAAAAAAACTGTGGTACATATATTATACAATGCGATATTATTCACCCTTATAAAAAGAAGGAAATCTTATCATTTGCTACACACAGATTAGCCTGGAGGACACTATGCTAAGTGAGATAAGTCGGATACAGAAAGAAAAATATTGTACCATCTCTCACTTTTATGTAAAATCTAAAAAAAAAAAATTCAAACAAACAGAGATAGAGAATAAAATACTAATTAGCAGCGATGAGGGTAGGAGGAAATGGAGAGATAGAAGGTCAGAGAATTCAAAGTAGCAGATATGTAAAATGAACAAGTCTAGGGATTTAAAACAACATGAGGACTATAGGTAACGAAATTGTACTATGTATGGGATTAATGCTCAATTGTTAAATTTTTAGATGCTTTTGATATGAAAACAAAAAAATGGGTAACTGTAAAATGATAGATATGTTAATTTGCTTCTATAGTAACCTTTTTATTATCTACATGCATCCTATAATATCATGTCATATACCTTAAATATAAACAAAAAAAATATTTTTAAAAAACATTGCAGCTCATATTGAAGAGGGCAGCAGTTTGTTTTAAAGAATTTGGATAGATCTTCCCTATGAGAAAGTTAATTTTAAAAAATCTGAAAGTAGATTAGATGTCAAATGTATCTTAAGGTATAGTTCTCAATTTTTATATCAAATGAAAAATAAGGTCAATTATTATTCATAAATCTATACATTTTGTTATTTATAAATGTTGAAATAAAGATATTTTTATTGAACCATAATGAAGGAATAATATCTTTCCTTAGCTCTGAAAAATAAATCATTTAACAAAGCGAAAAAGGTTGCTTGAGAATACATTATGCCAAAGATTTCCACTTCCAGAAAATAACAATGATGACATTTAATCTTTGAATATTTATGTTGCAAATTCTTCCAAGTATTTTAAGGAATCCGCTTCTGAAATTCTTCAATATAGAATAATAATGAGTAGGCAAATGGGAAATTACAGACATGGTGCTAGGACTAAACGAATGAATGTAAAGTATGGAAATGTTTTATTCACATGTAGTTTACTGTATTTATCACCATGTACCACAAATCTCAATTGGATTTTCTGTAACTTAAATTAATTTCTAAAAATCAACTTCTATGCTACATTTCTCTTTTCCTCGGAGGGAAAAGAACTTGTTATCATCTTTCCAATGAAACACGGATCCCTGGAGACTTGCTTAGCCCTCTGTAATTTACAACCATTCCAAAGACTCCAAAGTTGCAATCCGCTTTGCTAAGGGGTTACTGCAGTCACAGCCACTGGCGGTTCTTCAAGCCATATAGGCAAGCACAAAGCAGAAGGCTACATCCCAAAGGACCTGAAAATTCTCCTTAAGAATTGAGTATGTTGACTGTACCATCATTACCTGAAAGTTCAGACAGTGCCCATGAAATCCCTTGGGATTTCACTTCCCATCCTCATTTGCAGGACTCAAATACATCCCCACGGACAAAACAGTCAGTGCTCTAGTATTCCAGCAACAAGCAAAGAGAATCTGGCCTTGATTTATGGATAGTCACTATTTTAACTCTTCCTTTATGTATTCCATAGTGTTTGAGAATCTCTGTGATAAAATGAATACTTTCACTACACGTGCAAAATAAAACATGTATGCATATTTCAAAAGAGGTATTATTTGTAATTTTCAACCATCTTGTCAATGTATGTTTACCAAGTCATGACTTTATTCTCTTACCAGAGAACATTTGCCTTTGAAAGTGACCCGTGACAGTGAAAATTAATCATTTTGGGGCAATGTAAAGTACAATAATGAATATAATGGTAGCTGTTTTGAGTTGGCTCAGTTTCAGTTTCAAGAAATCAGAAATTTTTTTTTTGGTTTCTTGCTCTGGTTTTTTTTTTTAGAAAACTAGTTAGGGAAACGGGTTTCTATATTTTAATAAACACTTAACATTTTCTACTTTTTTATAGAAACACATAAGTTTAAGAAACTCATTTGTTCTTACACTATTGAAATGCAAAAACAAACAAATAAAATTATTCAAACTCATAGCTAATTTCAAAAAGATTGCAAAGAGAATGCCAAAATAAGGAGGTAACTCTTCACATAAAAAGGCTAATCATGGTTAATTGTTTTCCTATTCGTTCTGATGATAATAGCCATTATAAACGTATTTGAAGTATGTAGATATAATATGCAATTACTGTAAGACTCAGCTTTCTAAAACTCAAACAGAAGACGAAGACAGCATTGAGCACTGTTTATTGGTAAGGCTGCCAACCTGTTTATTTTCAAAAGGAAAATAAGTTTGTCGCTGTAGTTCAACCTTGTTTACATGCACATATTTTCTCTTTATGTGTGCTGATAAAATGACTATAATCTAAATCAATCTGTGTACCATTGCACAAAGCAGTGGATGGCTGTCACTGTTGTCTGGAAATTTCTAAAGAAATGGGGCTCAAATCACAAAGTATTTCATTCCAGATCATTTTTTTTCTTGTAGGTGAAAAATATGATCTATTGGACATTGTAAAATGTACATAGATTTCTCAATAACAAGCTTGGGGGATTTGGTGCACATTTAACTTCTTCTATTGGGAATATGTGCTCAGATCTTTATACAAAAAGCTGTGAGTTCTTCTGGATAAAATATAAAATGAAATTATGGAGTTGACTTTTGACCTTCATGTAACTTGGTACCAAAAACAGAGCATGGTTTAACACATTCAATCTATAGATTCTGTAGCCCTTAAAATAATACTGAGAGGATGAGTGGTTGTAGAATTCCATGAAAAGAAATGCCAACTCCCCCAGGGAGTAGCCATTCTTTCATTAAGGCTTGTCTCAGAAATAACAAGATAGGCCCATGCTACTCTTTCTTTATATTTGAAGAACATGCTTTTCAAACCTTTTCCCTCTTGCCTTTGCCACTCTGTGATCACTGTATCTTCCTAGGTGGACTTAACCCTTGCTGGTGGTTTCAGTGATCCCCTTCTTAGCACACAAAACTTTCTCTACATCAAAATGTGCTCCAGCCAAGGACACAATCAATTGAGCAAACAGATGACCTACAGAATTCGAGAAAATATTTGCATGCTAATCTACAAAGGACTCAAGCAAATCAGCAAGAAAAAAAAATCAAACAACCCCATTAAAAAGTGAGCAAAAGACATGAACAGAAACTTTTCAAAACAAGATATACTAATGGCCTACAAACACATGAAAAAAATGTTCATTTGTAATCATCAAGGAAATGTAAATCAAAACAACAATGAGATATCACCTAACTCCAGTGAGAATGGCATTTATGAAAAAGTCCCAAAATAACAGATGCTCTTGAGGATGTGGAGAGAAAGGTACACTTATACACTGCTGGTGGGACTGCAAACTAGTACAAGCTCTATGGAAAGAGGCATGGAGATATCTCAAAGAAATAAACTAGACCTACCATTTGATCCATCAATCCTACTACTAGGTATTTACCCAAAGGAAAAAAAGACATTTTATAAAGAAGTCCCTTGCACTTGAATGTTTATAGCAGCACAATTCACAGTTGCAAAGTTGTGGAAAAAACCCAAGTCACCATTACATGAGTGGATTAATAAATGTGGCAGATGTATACCATGAAGCACTACTCGACCGTAAAAAAAACTGGTGATCTAGTGTCTTTTGTAACAACTTGGATGGAAGTGGAGAATGTTCTTCTTAGTAAGTATCACAAGAATGGAAAAATAAACACCACATGTACTCAATACTAAATTGGAACTAATTGATCAACACTTACGTGTATATGTAGTAGTAAAACTCAAGGGAAATCAAGTAGGTGGGAGGAGGGGGGAGGGACTGGGTAAATTCATACCTAACAGATACAATGTACACTAACTGGGTGAAGGGCACACTTACAATTTTGACTCAGACA
>CAUYSK010090672.1:0-43222 GCA_963575035.1 Avahi laniger | reverse complement strand
CAAGTATATTTTTAAAAAGACTCAATGTCACTATTCATGAGGGAAATACAAATCAAAACCAGAATGAAATACTACATCACACTTGCATAATGGCTACTATCAAAATACAAAAGACTAGTGTTGGCAGGAATGTGGAAAAATTAGAACTCTCATACTCTGATGGTAAGAATGCAAAAAATGGTGCAGACACTATGAAAAAGAATATGGAGGTTTCTCAAAAAATTAAAAATAGAACTACCTTATGTTCCAGCAATCCCACTTTGGTTGCCTATCCAAGAGAATTGAAATCAGGATCTTGAAGCGATATTAACACTCCTGTGTTCATGACAGCACTATTCACAATAGCCAAGATGTGAAAACAACCCAGATGTTCATTGACAGATGAGTGGATGAAAAAAATGTGATATTTACATACAATGGAATATGATTCAGCATTAAAAAAGGAAATTTTGCAATATTTGACAACATGGATGAATTTGAGGACATTAGGCTAAACGAAATAAGCCAGTTACATGAAGACAAATACTGCATAATTCCACTTACATGAGGTATCTAATATAGTCAAATTCCTAGAATTAAAGAATGGAATGGTGATTGCCAGAGACTAGTGGGGGAGGGAAAAATGGAGAGTTACTAAATGATAAGTATAAAATTTCAATCAAACAAGATGAATAAGTTCTGGAGATCTGTTGTGCAATATTGTACCTAAAGTCAACAATAATTTATCTACATTTAAAAGTGTGAAAGGGTAGACCTCATGTTCAGTGTTTCATCACAACAAATACATAAATAAGAGAACGAGGGAAAAAATGTGCTAATGCAGTAACACTTCATGTATAATTTAATATAGACTTTTTTAGTTAAAAAACATAGGCCAGGCATGGAGGCTCACACCTGTAATCTGAGCACTTTGGGAGGTCAAGGTGGGAGAATCACTTGAGGTCAGGAGTTTGAGAACAGCCTGGACAACATAGTGAGACCCCATCACACACAAAAAAATACACTTATAGATATGAATGCCAACTTTCCATATTTGTAACCATAATCTGATTAAATTCAGGATGCTGACATTCAGTTTTAATGGAGGAATTTCCAGGATTTGTTAAGTATTTGGTGATAGGAAGTAAAGATGTGCTGTAAATAGAAAATATACACCAAATTTCAAAGACTTCATGCTAAGAAAAGTAAAATATCTCCTTTGTAATATTTATATTGATTATATATTAAAATGGTATTTTTGATATATTGGATTATATAAAATATGTTATCAAAATTAATTTTGTCTGTTTCTTCTTGCAATTGTGAATGTGGATACTAATAATTTAAAATTATATATGTGGCTCACATTTGTAGCTTATAATATATTTCTGTTGGATAGTGCTGCCATAGACAGTGTTTCCCAGGATGTGACACAATTGGAACTAGTGATTTTAGGTGATAAAGGGAATTTTAAAATTTTAATAGTTATGTAAATATTTTAATGTGTTATAAAAATATAATTGACATATCAAACCCATAGTTCATATACAGTATGATTTTAGGATGAAAGTAATGCAGGTAGCATCAAGATAATCCTGTTTACACAAACTCAGGAACACAAACTTTCCCTTATTAACTGTTCAGAAATATTGATCATACAAATGATTCCAATTGCTAGTATCTTGAATTTCTCTATTTATTCCTGCATTCTTTCATTTCATACCTCCAAATTTAGAAAATAAAGTCTACTTGTTGTGTTATTGGAAAATATTAAATTACTTTAGATGTGCTTCAAGATTCATAAGATGTAGTTGGTAAACAAGTTTCAATTTGTCAATTTCTCTAGGTTCAAACCATTGGGTTATCAACTTTTCTCCTCAGTTTTGTGAGGAGAAGAAAGTGAATATAAGCATTTACATTAAAGGTATCACTTGACTATATGTAGTGTGAGATAACTTCAAGGCTTTCCAAATAAAACTTCTAACCTAAAAGATCATACATCTGCTTAGGACTAACATAGGAAGATATCTTGCACATCCATCTTTTATTTGAACAATACAAATTTATTCTTACAAGTCATGCTTCTTACATCAGTATTCTCTTAAAACAGCATATGAATCACATGGATGAAAAAATAGTAACACTGGAGCTATAAGGTGTTAAATTCTCTTGACTCTGGGATCTGAGTAATTCACATAAGAGCTCAGTGAAAAGGTACTTATATATTCAACCAACATTTTTTTGTACACATACTTAAAACAGGTTTAGGCTCAGGTGACAGAGCTGTGAACACAAACATTTCTGACCTCCAGGAACTTACTTTTGATTGAGAATGGGGGAGGAGGGACAGAGAGACAAATAAACAAGATTGTGTAGGGCTTGATAGACCATTGTAAGGACTTTGGGTTATACTATAAGTCAACTAGGGTTTTGAGAAAAGCAGTGATATTATCTTACATTTTAAAAGAGCAATTTTGACTGCTGTATGTTAAATAAGCATTTAGAGTTTGGAGGCAAGATGGAAGCCAGGAAACCAGTTAAGGGGCTATGACAATAATATATAGGGGACCTGATGGTGACTTGGACAGGGTGGTAGTGGTGGATCTGACAAGAAATGGTTGGAATCTGCATATATTACTTCAAATGAAGGATTATACAAATTGCTGATGGATTTGGTTATGAGGTATGAAAGAGAGAGAGAAAGAGAGACAGAGAGAGAGATCGACATTGACTTGAAGATTGGGAATATGGCGAACATGATGAGGATGTATTTGAAATAATTGATAAAAGATGTTCATGCATATTTTTCCAAACCAGGTGGTAAGAACGAGTGGATAATAAATGGTTGTTTGCAACAGTTCGTGAATAGGACAGATTCAGACGAATAGGTTTGAGGGATTGTTTCATAGGTTTCTTGGAATATTATATATAATTATATATAATTGTACTGAAAAAGAATCCCATATGAGCATGGTTAGAAAAGTGGTTCTTAAGAAAGTCAAAAAACAGAGGCTGGCGAGGATGCAGAGAGAAAGGTACACTTACACACTGTTGGCGGGACTGCAAACTAGTACAGCCTCGATGGAAAGTAGTATGGAGATACCTCAAAGAACAAAAAGTAGACCTACCATTTGATCCAGCAATCCCACTACCAGGTATTTACCCAAAGAAAAAAAGACATTTTATAAAAAAAGACACTTGCAGTAGAATGTTTATAGCAGCAAAATTCACAATTGCAAAGATGTGGAATCAACCCAAATATCCATCAATACAGGAGTGGATTAATAAAATGTGGTATATATATACCATGAAGTTCTACTCAGCCATTTAAAAAAATGGTTATCTGGTATCTTTTGTAACAACCTGGGTGGAGCTGGAGACCATTCTTCTTAGTGAAGTATCACAAGAATGAAAAAACCAACACCACATGTACTCAATATTAAATTAGAACTAACCGATCAACACTTACGTGCACATATGGAAGTAAAACTAAAGGGAAATCAAGTAGGTGGGAGGGGGAGGAAGGGATGGGTAAATTCACATCTAATGGGTGCGTGCACACTAACTGGGTGAAGAGCACACTTATAACTTTGACTCGAACTGTACAAAAGCAAATTTTGTAACCAAAACCTGTGTACCCCCATAAAATTCTGATATAAAAAGAAGGAAAAGAAAATTGGTTCTTAGTACCCAAATCTATCAGAGAAGGTGGATAAAATATCTTGCTCTTTCTCAGGAGATACACATGTGAGATGGAATTTTCATTCCTGGTTAGCCTCAAAACAAAATAGTGCAATAATTTTCCCGATATGAAACCCTATTGTTTATTATTCAAGTGTCATCTAGTCAAGTGACAAATTATATTTTATATAATCAACAGCTTCATTATTTTTATTGACAAACTTATCTATAGTGGAGAAGTAAGCTGACTATATTTATTCTAATTTTATTTTATATTTTATTTTCAAATTAATCAAAATGTTTTGTATTATGTTTGTTCTCATGGTTACTTTGATTCATGGCAAGTGACACTGGTTATACTGTTTTAAAGGCTCTGAAGAACAGGACTTAGTTTATCAAAGAAAAATATTAAATAAGAACTTCTATAGATAGCATGAGATATGGCAAAACTCGCAAAATTTTGAATCAAATGGTCGAGGTTTGAGGAGCATTGTCCTATTAAAATGTTAACATTTTCTGTGATTCCTGTCAACTGGATTAATCCTGAGCAAGGAGAGACCGCTAGCTCTCTTACGCATTTCTGTCATTTAGCTGACTATTTTCAGCTAGAGAACATGTATTTTCTAACCTAGTGTGACGTTGTTCTAGGCACTACTCATAGCAAGTTGCCAGGATAATATTCTTATCTTTGAGAAATGCATAATTTTATGTAGATATATCTAATTTATTAAAGAAAAACACTAAGAAACATAAAAAGACTATTAAATCAATCTCAGACTTTCGCTTCCTGTTCTCCAGAAACCCATGCCCTTTACTTCAAGACAGGATTCAAAAGTTCAAAATCCTGCTCCCTCATAAGCACTTCTCCCTTAAGACCACCCTATTTTACTCATTCTTTGCACACATCCCTTCAATATTCACGTCCATAGACTATATTATAGAACTTAAATACTGCTTTGTTATTAGTTATGCACTTCAACTAAGCTTTCCATGTTTTTAAATTTCTTTCTTTCCTTTGTTCAGAGAAGTAACTGCAAACCATGAGAATTGCTGAAATAAAGCTGATATCTGATTTCTTTTTTCATTGTCTTTTATTGCATGCTCAGTTTCAGCAACTACTGTTCTTATAACCTTGCTTAATTATCACCCACAGATTTGAAAATTTTTGCCTTCCCAGAATCAATAGTCTGATATCAAAACTTCACCGTTGACTGTTAGCCCAGAGTAGCACGTGGTGGCACCGGCCACTGTCTGCATCACTCACATGCTTTGGGAAACAGCAGAGCAGATAAAAAGGGAAGATAATGTTACGGCAGCATTTCCACTGGGCAAAGATTAGAACTGAAGCAAACCCCTGTTCATGTCCAGTACCAGGAAAATGTAACCCAATTAAATATTACTATTCCATTAAGATAATGAAAACTTATCTTAAGTAAATAGAAACAAATGATAAAAATCCAAAGTTAGGATCACTTTTGATTTATTATTTAGGTCAAAGGCACATTTCTCTATAGATCTATTTCAAAATTAGTCAGGGACTTTGAATTTTCAAAAGTCATGCTGAGGCTCTTGTCTCATTTCCCTTGCTCTGTAATATTAGCATCTAATCCTATTTGTCTTTGTTGTAGATGTTTTCAGCTTTAATAATTTCCAACTCATGGAACACCATATTCACAGGAGAATTCATCTGAAGTCCCCACCTTTTTCAATGACTGGAGAACAGACAGACAGAAAATAAAGGTTGCTTAACCACATGCAGAATACTTAACGGCATGACAGATATCCCTTGTCAAATGAAATAAGGCCTTGGAAAATTTTACTCTAATAATTTAGGGGGAATAATAAAGTGACATGATTTTAGCCAAAGGGGTTAAGGGAATCTGTATTTTTCAACTGCTCATCTCCCCAGGTTGTGTGTCTGACTTCAATATCATCTGTGAATATCAATTACCTGACATACATAAAAATAATATCTCTAAAATTGTTCACCCTAAATTTTTCTTTCAATTATTAATTTTAAGGAGAGTATTTCTTTCGAGTTGTTTTATTTTAAATAGTACAATCTAAAATTGATTTAATGAGAGAAAATTTTTAAACATAAAGTATCAAGATAAAGTTTACAATCCAGTTTAAGAGATTGTTAAATGTTTTTCTTCCTCAAAAGAATTCAGAGGGTCAATTTTTCCTCAAACTCACCTGGCCATAGGAATCACCTGTTTTAAATGCAAGTTCCTGGTCCCCACCCCAGACCTAATGAATCAAAATTTTCAGGGATTCATATTCAGGCAGGGAATCTCTATTTTCAATCAGCCAGATGATTCTTACTGAGTTTAGGAACACTTCACATACTATTAATACATTTGGCTACTGTCTCTTTCCTAGAATTTCTTTAATATAAAATAATTGACCCAACACTCAGTGATCCATAGGTCTGCTTTATCTTAGTTATGACTTTTTTTTCCTTCTTTTTTAAATTTCAGCATATAACAGGGGTACAAATGTTTAGGTTACATATATTGCCTTTGTCTCACCCCAGTCAGAGCTTCAAGCATGTCCATCCCCCAGACGGTGTGCAACACACCCATTAGGTGTGAATATACCCATCCCCTCCTCCCCCCGCACCTGCCCGACACCCGATGAATGTTATTACTATATGTGCACATAAGTGTTGATCAGTTAGTACCAATTTGACGGTGAGTACATGTGGTGCTTGTTTCTCCATTCTTGGGATACTTCACTTAGTGGAATGGGCTCCAGCTCAGAATAATACAAGAGGTGCTAGATCACCATTGTCAAGAATTTTGAGTAAAGCTGGCAGTATACACTACTCTCAGAACTAGCTATTAAGAAAAATAATATACTATCTAACCTGCATCCGAGGAGACTGCTAAGCAGGGCAACTTCAGAAATTGGATGTTGGTCACATTGTTTTATAAAATTTTTATACTAATATTTTAATTTTAATTGACTCTTGAAGCAAGCAAAGCAAAGAGCTCTGGATAGCAGCATTATGTATTTTTTGCTAGCCTATTCCATATGAGACCTCTCTTTATACCACAGTCTGACTTTCAGTGAATTTGTAGCATGGGAGTTTTCTGTTTGTGTTACAGAACAATGCCACCTATCTCAACCCAGAGAGTTTGAGTGTATCATAAGTGAAGTCACACATATTGTACCTATATGAGAAATTTTTAATGAAAATACACTATGGAGCTTTGTGACAAATCAAATTTAAAATAACAATTTTTCCTTGGTCAGTAAAGCACAGGAAAATATGCTTCAGAATATCTGCTCAATATGTGAAAGCAAGTCTTGCTCAGATTGCAGAGGAGACATAAAATTCTGCTTTCAAATATAAGAAGGTGGCTTATAAGCAAGAGGAAATTCTATATTAAGAGGCCATATTATCCAAAATGTATTAGAACTAAGTAGACATGCTACTATAAAAGCTCACAACATCTATCATAAAATGATGTTGATTATGAAGCTGGCACTGGCACTGAAAGGATGTGTTGTATTTATAATACAATACAACACGCACATGATACCTTAAAATACTAGAACATTTACTATGGTGTCCATTAATGACTCATAATTTGAATTATTCATATATGAAAAACTAGAAAGATTATTCCATCATTTTTTTAAATCTAAATGACAAAACTATTGAAGTCACCAGCCTCTCTTTAAAAACCTGGTGAAGATACAGTTGATGTTACTAGAAACTACACTGAAATTACAGTGGAAAAGTTTCAGACAACTCACGTGTTTAGAAATTATAGCATATTTCGATAAGCATTCACATTAAAGGGGAAATCAAAAGTTTGACTTAAAATAATTTAAAAATAATTTTGAAAAATATTAGATGTGACTAAAACTTTATCTAAAGGAAAAAAGTATACTCTTACCTGCTTTCATTTTAACATAAGAATTACTGCACTTAAACTAAGTAGTCTAATGAAGAACTTACAGAAGAACAATACAAATGTCAGTAAAATAGAAGCACAAAAAAAATATGTATTAATTTTATTATTTTTTTCCTTTGTACAAATTTATGGGGTACATGTGAAAATTTGTTACATGTGTATAATGGGTAGTGATCAAGTCAGAGCATTCAAGTTGTCCATCACTGAGTATCATACGTTTTTGTTAAGTATAATCACCCTACTATGCTATCAAACACTGAATGTATCCCTTAGATTTATTGTATGTTCATACTCTTCAACCTACTTCTCTTCATCCTCCTCCTACCCGACTCCCCCTTCCTAGTCTCTGTTATCTATCTGTCCACTATCAACCTCCATGTGATGAAATTTTCAGTTCCCACATAAGAGAGACCTGGGATATTTGTCTGTTTGTGCCTGGATTATTTCACTTAAGATAATGACCTCTAATTCCATCCATGTTGCTTTAAATGACAGGATTTCATTCTTTTTTATAGCTGAATAGTATTCCATTGTGTATATATACTACATTTTCTTTATCCATTCATCCACTGATGGACATTTAGGTTGACTCCAGATGCTTGCTATTGTGAATACTGCTGTAATAAACATGCAAGTGCAGGTGTCTGTTTGCTACATTGATTTCTTTTCCTTTGGGTAGATACCAGCAGCTGGATTGCTGGATTGAGTGGTAATACTATTTTTATTTTTTTAAGAAATCTCTATACTGTTTTCCATGGTGGCTGTACTAGTTTACATTCCCACGAACTGTGTATAAGAGTTCTCTTTTCTATGCAGTCTTATCAACATTTGTTTTTTTTTTCTTTTTCCATATTAGCCATTCTGACTGGGACAAGATGATATTTCACTGTGGTTCTGATTTGCATTTCTTTGGTGATTAGTGGTGCTGAGCATTTTTTCATATACTGGTTGGCCATCTGTATGTCTTTTTTTGAGAAATACCTACTCACGTCTCTTGCCCACTTTTTAATGGGATTTTTTTTCTATTGTGTTGAGTTCCTGTATGTTCATCCAAAGAGGAGACAGAGAATGAAGAGAGAGAGAGAGAGAGACAGAGAAATAGAATTATTATGGGTATTGGCTCGTGTGATTATGGAGACCAACGAGTTACATGATCTGCCATCTGTGTCCTGGAGAACCAGAAAAGTGGTCGTGTAATTCAGTTGAGTCTGAAGGCCTGAGCATGAGAGGAGTCAATTGTGTAAGTCCTGGTCTGAATCCAAAGGCTTAAGAATGAGGAGCGATGATGTCCAGTGTCTGAGGGCAGGAAGAAGATAGACGTTCAAACTCAGGCAGGGAGACCAAATTTGTTCTTCCTTTGCCTTCTTGTACTATTCAGGCCCTCAGGGATTGAGTGATGCCCACTCACATTGGTGAGGGAGATTCTTTTACTCAGTCTACCAACTCAAATGCTCACCTCTTCCTGAAACACCCTCACAGACATGCCCAGAAATCATGTTTTACCAGCTTTCTGCTCATGTTTTAGCCCAGTCAACCTGACACACAAAATTTTCCACCACAGCTAGCAACAAAGGCTGCATTAAAACACAGATATTTAGAGTTCTAAAATCTATGTTCTGTTGTAATTCACTGCCTCTCCAATATGTGCAGAGCAGTGTGTTAGGTATTGGAAATATATTAAGATGAATAGGATTAGGTTTCTTTTCACACAAAGTTTGGAAACCAGAGTCAATGCAGTATAAGAGACAAGGGCATACAGGCTAATGATTCCAGATTTGTAGTTAATACTGTGAGATTCACATTGCCCGTAACCTTTCTGCTATACTACATTCTAGTCCTATAATAAAATTCTGTTCACTCATCATCCTCCTTTCACTTTTTCAATATTTGCTTCCAGAGTACTTTGATTTGTCGCCTTTCTCACCTCTAGTATTATCCTTTATTAATCTAGGCACAAGGTAGCTGAAGCTTTGTTTTCCTATCTTCTCATTTCTACCATGTCACCTACATCTTCCCAGCAGGAAGGCATGAGTGACCTCTGAACGGCCAATATAGACATAGTCCATTGTTGCATAGGACTCACTGACTTCCAGTACATTCTTTTACCCCTCTGTTCCTCTGCCCTACCCCTTCTTGATTTCCAATGACTTTTACTTGTCTCTGTGTCAATATGTATCCATCAATTGTTCCAAATTATTAGAGAGTATACATGATGTTTGTTATTCCATTCCTGAGAGACTTCACTTAGGATAATGGTCTCTACTTCCATCCAAATTGCTACAAAAGACATTAATTCATTCCTTTTTATGTCCAAGTAGTACTTCATGGGATGTATATAGCACATTTTGGTAATCCACTCATTAATTGATGGACACTTAGGTTGATTCAACATCTTTGTAATTGTGGATTGTGCTGCAATGAACACTAAAGTGTAGGTATCCTTTTGATAAAAAGGATTCTACTCTTTTGGTTAGATACCCAGTAGTGGGATTTCTGGGTCAAATTGTAAGTTTCTATTTATTTCTTTGAGGAATCTCCACACTTTTTCATAGAAACTTTGTTTCATGCACAAAGTTATTTAAAATATTATATGAAATTACCTCAGACTATGTATATAAGGTATATATGGAACATAAATAAATTTCATGTTTAGATTTGTGTCCCATCCCCAAGACATCTCATTATGTATATGCAAATATTACAAAATCTGAAGAAATTCAAAACACTTTTGGCCCTAAGCATTTTGAATAAGAGGTACTCAACCTGTACTATTAAGCGGTGAGGCCTTTAAGAAGTGACAGACCAGGAGGGTTCCTTCTTCACTAATGGGATTAAGGCCCTTATTAAAGAGGCTTCATGCAGCATTTGGCTACCCTACCCTCGTGTCTTCTGTCATGGGAGGATGCAGCAAGAAGACCCTCGTGAGACCAAATGCCAGCACTTTGATCTTGGGCTTTATAGCCTCCAAAACTGTGAGAAATAAATTTCTCTTCTTAAAAAATTACCCAGTCTGTGGTATTGCGTTATAGCAGCACAAATGGGCTAAGACAACCCTGATTGCATCTGCAATCACCCTATTTTCAAATGAGGATACATTCTGAGGGATGGCAAGTTAGGACTTCAACATATAAGTTCGAGCAGCACAATTTAATCCACAATGGCAACTTTTAGTGGTGTTGTTTTTCTTTACTATATCTTTGATGCCTAATTTATTAATTTTTGTACTTTTTCCTTAATATTCCCTCTTGTGTACTTTTTTGGCCTTTATTTGTTGATCTTTTTCTCTTCTTGAGATGTACATATAAAGCATTGAGCTTCACGTCCCTTCTTGTCTGACATGTGAGCCAAAGTTATCATTATTTCTCTAAACGGCATTCCACAAGTTTTAATATGTCATATTTTTATCATTTCAACATATATAAATTGTATTGAAATTTATGATTTTATCCAAGTGTTATTTAAAACTGTGTGGATTTCTCTTTCTTTGAATTTAGTCTAATTTTTGCTTGATCACAAATGTTCAAATTATCAGCAGATTACTCGAAACTTGAGTCTCACCCAGCAACAAGTTTATTAGTAATTAGCACAGGATACAAGACAGAGTCACAGCAAATGCCCCATCAATAGCTAGGAAACCCCAAATTCATTAAATACAGCTCACTGGAACACCTTTTCCAAACCAAGATATTGTTTAAATTCTAAATGACAAGTACTAACTCTATGTGATCAATGAGTTAACTGAGTGTGTTTAGTTTTGGGATCTCTCAGCTTTTATATCTCACTGTTCACATAGCCAGAAGCCATACATGACGAATTTCCATTCTTCAGGACAGCAGTGGCTCACAACCCCCCAAATTGCAGGGTTTTACATATATCAGGTATTTCTGCTGCAAACACTTGTCAGATTAAAAAATCACACATATAAAGTCTCTAAAAAAATCTTCATTTATAATCTAGATAGTAAATTCCATCACTGAAGAATTACAAGGAATTCTAGTTGGGGTCAAAATTAACCCCCAGTTTCCTGACAGGTTATTGAAATCTTGCTTTATGGTTCAGTATGTGGCCAATTTGGGTAAATGTTTCCTATGCTCTTGAAATAGATGCATATTCTGTTATTATTGGATACAGAGTTATATTTATATAATTAAATTGTATGCTAAAAATGTTAGGATTTTCTAAATTTCTACTGAATTTTTTTCTGCTTGTTTCATCTGATATTAGAAATGTGATAAACTTTTTCTCTATGATTGTGGATTTGTCTGTTTCTCCTATTAGTACCGTCAGTTTTGCCCTGGTCTATTTTGAAGCTTATGAGGAATATACAAATTTAGAATTGTTTGATCTTACTGGATAATTGACCTTTTATCACTTTAAAAGTCCCCATTTATTTCTAATGATATTTCTTGCCTTTAAGTCTACCCTTATTTTTAACCTCTCTGGGTCCCTATATTTGAAGTATGTCAGTTTTAAGGAGTATATAATTATGTTTTGTTATTTTTATTTATCTTGAAAAACTATCTTTTTTGATTATTTAGATTAGTTTAGTATAATTATTAATCTACTAGAATTTATGTTTACCATCTTACCATTTGTTTTCTATTTGAATCATTAGTCTTTCAGTTCTCCAAAAGAGGCCTTTGCACACACAGATGGTTCCCTTGTCTGAATTCCCGTTCCTTTTTTCTACGTTCACTTAGTATCTCTCACTAATACTTTAGTCACTTCCTTACAGAAGCCTGTCCAGCCTCATATCTAGGTATGACTTCTTTTTGTGGTCATTCTTGTAGCATCATGTTCTTTCTCCTAACAGCACATCACTCAGTTATTTTGTGTGAATATTTGATTAATGTCTGTTCTTTCTTCTAGACCATGGCTTGGTGATGGTAGAACTCAATGTTTTTATCACAGATAAATGTTTGTGGCATTAACAAATTAAAATGTATATTTTATAACCAATTTTACCACTCTTTACAATCAAAAGTTAAATGTGAAAAACCAAAATTTTAATAAAGATCTAAACATGTAGAAGCACATCACCTTATTGAGAGAATCCTATTGTATCAAGTCTAACTTGTCCTGGCAATGATCATGTCAAGCTTTCTTTTCAGGGACTATGAGATGCTTTGCAGCTTCCTGTAATAGTGGGCTCATTTCTATATAAAAAGAACGGATTTCCTGAGACAATCCTATTTCTTGCACACCCACAAGAAGGGTGACTAGAACTGACTGAGTGCTGGTTTATTTCAAATATTTTCCAGATTATTTGATGCAAATTCCTTTTCTACAATATTCCATTGTCATTTTTAAGTGAACTTGGCAAAGCTAAGGGCTCTGACTCATGAATGTTCACTTTCTTCCTGGATTAAGTAGGCAGTCACAGTCAAAAATGTCTGATGACTCAAAGTTTCTATGAGTGTGTTCAAGTCTTTTTCCCTTTTGAAAATCACTCTGAGTACAAGTGGAAGAAATAATGATGTGCTATGTGTCCTTCTTGTCGTTCCTATGCAAACAGTGCACTCTTCAGGACTTTTGCCATTTCAGAAATATTCCAGTTTTTCAAGGTCCTCTGATCCATTTCTTTATTAAAGAAAAACCATATTTCTTCCTATGCACTTACTTTGAGCAAGTTCATAACAATAATTCAAATTAAGCAGAAAAAGCACCATAAAAACTAAAGAAAATAAATTATCTGCAGGCTTGAATCGCCCTTGGATCAAGTTGCATGGAATTAGGATAAATATAGTCTGCTGAGTGTCAATAAAAACTCAGGAAATAGTGTATCCTTATATAAACATCAACAGATATCTTACTGTTCTCACTAGAGTAAACAGATTAAAATAATAGATTTTACTTTCTCTTTATGGCATTAAGAGCTTAAAATTTATCAGACAAATGTTTAAAAAAGAAAATTTTAATACCTAACTCCTCAAAGAGTTCCTCAAAACTAATAGCTATTACCTTTAAATGTTATAGCCTCCACGTTGATGAATTATTTTTACATTTTATGTAATACATTTATGAATACATTGTATGTATTAATGTCTGCCAAAATTCATGTGTTGCAACCTAACCCCCAATGGGATGCATTAGGAGGCAGGGCCTTTGCAAGATGATTAGGTAATGAGAGTGGAACCCCCATGAAAAGGATTAGTGCCCTTATAAAAAGTCCATAGAGCTCGCTTGCCCCTTCTGACGTGTTAGAATATAGTGAAAAGACAATTATCTATGAACCAGGAAGTGGGCCCTCGTGAGACACTGATTCTGTCAGCACTTTGATCTTAGACTTCCCAGCCTCCAGAACTGTGAGAAATAAATTTCTTTTGTTTATAAGCCAGGAAGTTTGTAGTATTCTGTTGTTATAGCCCAAATGAACTAAGACACTCCCAGAGGTCCAATAATTCAGATTGGTTGAAACTTAAATGACACACTGGATCAGATGTTGTATTTCTAGTACAAAGGTAATCTCCTACCATTTTTATGGTATAAAAGTTACTTGAATTTGTATACACACTGTTACATACAAAGTTTAAAACCCAAAGTGCAGAATACAAAGGCTTCCCCCAAGTATAACTCAGGTATACATTTAACCAAAGCATAAAGGAAGACACGAGCAAATATTAGTATGTGTATTTACAAAAATTAATCATAGACAAAAACAATTTAATTCCATTAAAGAGAAAAACTATGCCATAAATTTGTTTTAGCAATAATAAGAAATTTTTTAATTCACTTTTAAAACATTCAGTAATTTTCACATTTTTCAAGATTGCCTATTTATATCTATTCACGTTCATTTCACTCAGTACCACTCTCTTTTTGAACATGTGCTCCTGGTATAGCAAGTGCTCTAGCCTCTGGAGGCAAATGTCTAATAAGCACCCCAATAAATACTGGCTTTTTTCCCCTTCTCACCCATAAATACAAGAAAGCTGTCTTTTACTGAGTTCTCCTCCCCTAACATGCCTGGAAATCCCTGCTTTTATATTCCACAAATTTAGCCTGTTTGTCTTTATACTTCCAATTAGCCATTCCCTAAAATACTCTGCTCCCTTTCTTGTAGATGGCATACTACCACCACAAACCACCTTTTCCTGGATATAATTAGAATTCTGGATACCCTTGACAAGAACTGAAGCATAGAGATTGATTCATCAGAGAGCAGGTAAAAACAGACTGTGATATTTAAGAAAAATATTACAAAGGCTTGAAGATCGTGAAAGAATTTAAATACAGGGGAAAAGAGCTTAAGCTAGATACTGGGAATTACAACTTCTGAGGTCTTTAGGTTTTGTCCATATCAAAAATAGTTATGGTCTACTTTTCCTCTGCAGGACTCTTTTTGCCATATTTTTGTATATTGAGCTTCTCAAACCTTTCAATTCTCTCTGAGGCCCAGCCAGAGGAAAATCAATAGTGTACTCCTTACCCATTTTCTCCTCCAATTTTTAATTATACCTCTTTTTTTAGAGGTAAAACTGGGCATATTTTATTTTATTTTATATTTCTTAACTACATAGTAACAATTCTGTTCCTGGGATAACAAGTTTTGATATTAACACACTGAACACTTTAGCTCCTCATCACAAACCTCTGCAGTCCATAATAAACTAGGATTTGGATTTTCACATAACATAATACATATGCTCATTAAAGATAGTGTGTGTGTGTGTGTGTGTGTGTGAGAGAGAGAGAGAGAGAGAGAGATAGAGAGAGAGACAGAGACAGAGATATTTCCCTTCCAAAGAGAATTCAATTCATCTTCAAAAAGCAAAACAAGAATATCACTTCTGACCAGGACAGGATGACTCTGACTAGACTTGCTCTCCCATAGTAAATATCTAAGAAACCAAACAAAATATATAAAACAATTATTTTCAGAGACTGGACAATAGGCACTTTAGGTATATGATTGTGAGATAAGGGAACCAAATGAAATGGTTCCTAAAATAACCTCGGTTTTCTACTTGGAGACATTTTCTATACCGCAATTTAGGAAAGAGAACCCAAACAGAGAATGATAGTCTTTCCGAGTTAGGGAAACAGTTTCTGAGTTTGGAGAGGCTAAGACAACTAGAATTTTGGGGGCAAAGTAACAGAGAGTACAGACCTACACAGAGAAAAGGCTCCATATATCTGAAAAAGGGTGCCTATGAGTTTTCGTTTTTTTTTCTTAGTATTTATAGGGCAGGGCTCTGGAAGGAAACTAAGTGAGATACAACTACAAGGGAAAGAATAACTAATAAGGAGATGTGCATTCTGCAATTCCCAGAGTTGTGGACATTTGCATTTTGACTAATAGGAATGGCAAGACCTTGTTGAACTCCTGGAGTATTCACATTTTTCAGTAGAGCTGGACTGGTCCTAGAAAAAGGACACTCAGGATGTGTCCTAACATAACTTAAAAACTGGGAAAAAAAGATAACAAGTAACTTAATTGCCAAAACAGAACTCAATACTCTTTAAAGAAAAATCATAAATGCAGACATTGTGTAACATCACAATGTCCAGCATCTAATAAAAACATTATTAGACATGTGAAAAGGCAGAAAATATGACCCATAACTAACAGAAAAATCAACTGGTAGAAAGAAACCAGAAATGATAGAGATGATGAAATTAGAAGATTTTAATTTAAAAACAACTAGTGTAAATATCTTAAAAATTTAAAGGAATATATTAATACAATAAGGAGAACATAAAAGATTAATAAAGTCAGAAATGGAAAAATATAGAAATAAACACATATAACATCTGTAAAGAAAGATCCACTGAGAAATAAAGGAAAGAATGGATAGATATAACAAAGGGAAAAAATCCAAAATAAAACATGAGCAGAAAAAGACTAAAACAAAAATAAACAAACACTCAGGAACCTGTAAAAAATGTTTGGCAATCTAATATATGTATAACTGGAGATTAAGAAAAGCAGAACAGAAAAGATAGTTGAAAAATAAAGACCACAGTTTTGCAAATTTGATAAAAATGACAAACTCAGATTTGATCAACCCAACTAAACTCAAGGATAAAAACAAAGAAAACCATAACAATGTACATCATAATTAATTGCTGTAAGCAACAATATAGAGAAAATCTTGGAGGTAGACAAAGTAAAAGCAAATACAACATACAAAGAAACAAAGATAAGAATGCCCAGCCCACTGACTTCTCATCAGAAATAGTGAATGCCAGAAGACAGTATAATAACTTCTCTAAATTGCTGAAATTAAAAATTGTCAACCTAGACTTCTATATCCATGACAATATTCTTGAAACTGAAGGCATTTGATTTTAGGTTAAGATCTGTATACATATATACAAATATACATCTACATATATACATACATTTATATAACAATATATATATACACATGTACATATACATACTCCATGTATATGGAGAAGAAGAATGAATTATAAAACAAGTATGGTAAAATTATATTGTTTAGGGATAGTGGATGAAGTATATATAGGATTTTATTTGTGCTTTTTAAAGAATTTTTTGTAAGTCTGAAATTATTTTTTAAAAAAAGTTAAAAAGTGGAGACAAATTTCAGACAAGTAAAAGCTTAGTGAATTCTTGGCCATTAGAAGTTCACTTCATGAAATGATAAAGGGACTTCTTTAGACTGAAAGGAAATGCTGCCACAGGGCAACTTGGATGTACTCAAAATTATAAAGGGGACCCAAATAATGTAATAATGGCAATGAAATAAAAAACAGATGAACAATACAGATGTCAGTGAAACCAAACGCTGAATCTCTGAAAAGATCAATAAAATTGATAAATCTCTACCTACACTGACCAAGGGGGAAAAAAAGAGAGAAGACAGAAATTACCAAAATCAGTAATGGAAGTGGGGATACCAATACAATTTTTCTAGGCACTAAAAGCATAAGATAATGTTGTAAAAAAATGTTTGCCAATAAGCTCAACAATTAATATGATATGGACAAATTCTGTGAAATCAAAAATTATGAAAATTAATAAAAGGAAATAGAAAATTATATAGCCTTATATAAATTACAGAAATTGAATCACAGTTAAAAAGTGTTTTATCAAGAAATTTGTAGGCCTAGATAACCTAACTGGTAAATTTTTCCAACACTTAAAAAAGAAAAAAATTATT
This sequence comes from Avahi laniger, assembly GCA_963575035.1. Classification (NCBI taxonomy): domain Eukaryota; kingdom Metazoa; phylum Chordata; class Mammalia; order Primates; family Indriidae; genus Avahi; species Avahi laniger. Next base: position 25,506 of record CAUYSK010090672.1, on the reverse strand, counting down.
TCAGAAAATAAGGGGAAATATAAACATAACTCAATTTTAAGGTCAAAGCCATTATAAGAAAAGAAAAACATAAAAACAGACCAATATTCTTAATAATCATAGCTGTAAAACACCTTAGCATAATATTTTTTAAAATGAATCCAGGAATATATAAAAAGTATATTGTGTCATGCTAAAGTAGGATTTATCCTAAGAATATTAAACTGTCTTAACTTTAAAAATCAATTGATGAAATTCACCATATTAGCAAAACAAATAAAAGCTCTAAGATCTTAATAGATGAAGAAAAAGCATTTAATAAAATTCAAACCTTTTCATTATAAACACTCTCAGCAATCTAGAAATAGAAGGAAACTTCTTCTAAATGATAAAGTGCATATATGAAACACCTACAGCTAACATACTTACCAATGCAAAGATGTCAGCTTTCCAATTGCAGTAAACACTTTTTTAAAGGTCCTAGCCCCAGCAGAATATGGCAGGAAAATGTAAAACAAACATATTGAAAGGCAAGAGATAAAATTCTCCTTATTTCCAGGCAATAGAAAAACATATAGAATATTCTAAGTTATCTACATAGAATTACTAAAATGAATAGTATGTCACAATTGCAGGATGGAAAGTCAAACTATAAAAATAAACTGTAATTCTAAATTTAAGCAAGAAAAACACAATTAAAATATAAAACAAACAACTAGATGTAAAATTTAAAAATAGTACTTAATAGTTTTAATATTCATTTAATATTATTTTAAAATATTATTTACCTCAAAAGCATGAAATATTTAGGAATAAATTTTAGAAATGAGAAGCACAAGCACTGAAAACTACAAGACTTAGTTGAGAAAATAAAAAAAACTAAATAAGGAGATAAACAATATTAATGGGTTGAAAAACACAACATTGTTAAAATTTCAATTGTTCTCAGACTAACCTGTACATTCCACAAAATCACAATCAAAATCCTACCACAGTTCCTTTGTAAACATTGTCATGGTGATTTTTGAAATTCACATGTAAATGCAAAGGACCTTAAATTAAACATGGATTTTCTAGCAGCTTCTTAACAGCAGCTATCAACTATCAAAGTTCCATCTCAATCTGGGTTGTGACTCGGAGCATGCTATAATGCTTATAAAGAGGCAGATCAGTTTTGCCATTTCCATCTATAATGGCAATAATTCTAATACATAATTGTCATTTGAGGCTATGACATTTCCTCTCCTGCTAATCCAAGTTCACATTCTGGAAAGAATATTCAAAACTTTTGAAGGTTTTTTTTTTTCATAATAGAGACAGAATAGAAATGATAGAGGGAAACAATAATTTCAAGTCTTTCAGTCAATATTTAAGGAAACAGAATGTACTCCAGATATTTTAGACAGAAAGGAATTTGATACAGGGAATTAGAGCCTATGGAATTGTTCGAAGAACTATGGGATTGCTCAGGGAAAGCCACTGTTGAATTTTAGGAAATTGGGAAGTGGAGGAAGAGGGGAAACTGCAAGAATCCACTGTTGGTGTCCGTAGTAGAAGCAAATTGGATGATTTTCAGTAGGATGTCCAGAAGCTTTCACACCTGCCCACTGCTGCCATGAGAGCGATGACGCTCCTACTTCTCTTTCTCTTTCCAAGTATTGAGTAGGTGCCTTTCATCAATGGAGTCTAATCAGCACTTTGATGGTAGTAGGGATTCTAGGAAATACAGTTCCAAGGCTTCCAACTGCTGTAATAGAGGAGAAAAGAGACAATCTGTCACAATAAGACATGCAAATTGTATGATACTTTATTCATTCACAAAATATTGAGTGCGTACTTACAATGTGCAAGGCACTACACTAGGCTGTGAGGGGAGGCATGGTTAAACTGACATCTGTCTTCAAGAAAATTGCAATTTAGAGGCAAAAATAAGACTTGAACCTAAATAATATAGTTGAGGAAAGTATATGGTTAGTGCCAATGAAGACAAAGTGATAGAAAAAGCATTTATATGGGGCTCTAAATTTTATGTTGTTCAGTTAGTTGCCTGACATTTTTGATTAGTAATCCTTTTAGTAACTGCATTGCAAGAAGAATTTGCCATGAAGTAAATAAATCCCTATTTAATTAAACATAATCCATTGTAAGTTACATGTTTTCCTTAAGATAGGTGAGCTATTACTGGATGTTGAATTCGTAGATTATTTGTAACTAGATGGAACTCTCCCATTCCAGAGTCCAGATCTCAGTTATGCACATTGAGGAACTCAATTTTGTCGATTCACTCAGGGATTAATATGTCCCAGGGTCTAAGTTACACTAAGCAGCACAAAACAAGCAAATGTGTAAACCTTCAGAAAGCCAATGTTTTAATTTACCACGGGAGACCTATCTAATCAGAGAACTGAGGCTGGTTTGTATAAACTTTTTGATAGGGAGATCCAGTACCCAAGGAGTTTTTTAAGACTATCTATTCCTTGGGCCTATTTGCTGAGATGACAACTCTCTTAGTGGACAATGTATTCACCTAATAGACAGAGAAAGACTCCAAGCCTTGCATTAAAGTAAGGCATTGCAATACTAACAAATTCTTATTCAGAAACATACTTTCTATACTTACACATAAGACTGTATTTGTGTTTGTGATTGCCAGAAGCATGGAATAATTTCAAAGGTTTAAGTCTATTGCACATTAGTTTTATTTTTGATTGGCATCTACCAGGTGATATTTGGTAACACCCTGGTTTTGTTTACAAAACATCTTCTATTATGGATTAACTCTACAGATGGCTTATTGTATTAATTTTCTGTTGATTCTTCCCAGGTACAATTTCAGACGGTAATATTTCCAACTAGTCTCCAAATGCTAGAGGAGTGGCTCATTCACAACTTGGAGATACAGATACATTGCCTTCAGTTAATGGACAGTTCATAGTAGTAATTATAAAGATAAATAGTTTCTGGATATTTTGAAATTATTTTTAATAAAGGTTATAAAACATTTCAAAGCTTTTTTTTATTTTACAAATGGAACACACACTGCTTTTTAATACTCATGCAGATGTTAAAAATTACTCTCATTGCACAAAGTGACACCATATTGTAAAACATTATTTTTATCTCTGCAAAGGTTTAAAAACAGTTTCATTCTGATCCCTAGTCTCTTATTCTACTTAAACTCTCCTTTCATATGTAGTGATGTAGATCTCTATTTTAAGTTACTAACAGTTTGTGATTTTTGTCCTTTTCTCTATTTGCAATGATAATTGGCTAATTAGAGAGCTGATCATTCACAAAAAAACACAGCCCTGTTGAGAAGCTGGCTTTAGATGTGCAAATGTTCTAATGTTTTAAACGGGATTATTTGGAATGTTTTTTTCTCCCAAAACTCAAGTGTTACTGCTCTTTCTTGTCTTTATTACTGAAAGGTCATCAATGCCATTTTTTAAACAACCAAAAAAATAAACTATAATTAATTTGTTTTATGAACTTTGTACTTTAATGTTTGTACACATTTTTAAAATGTGCCATCATCATTTATTTATGCAAGAAATCTTGGCTTAACCAACAATGACATTAACATTTGGTTTCATCTTTACATGTGGTCATTAGCACAGTAAGTTTTTAAGAATTATAGAATCTCCTTTAGGTATTTTTTATGCAAAAGATATTTACTCAAGGAATATAGATTTAGAATATCCTTTTTGCAAACTAAATATAAGGTACTAAATAGAACTATGTTTTTCTCTTAGCCTGTGATTCTAGAGTTGTATAAAAACAAATTTCTTTTATGTTTTTTGTTCTTTTGTAATAGAACAAAAACTACCACATGTCCAAGGTCTTTGAAACAGATCACTTTAGAAATAATTTCTTCTGGTTCTTTATTTATTTTCACCTAGTAACTTTTTTACATTGGCAAGTATTAATCTTAAGGCAATATCAGTTTTTTTAAGCTAGTCTATCATTTTGATATGTGCTTGCATTTTACAGATATTGTTTGATTTGATCTTTATATAAACCCCATTAAATGTTGACAGCAATTGTATAGATGAGGAAAAAGAGGCATAGGAAATTTGAATGACCTACTAAAGTCATAGAGATAACAAGCAGCCAAGGTAAGACTGAGCCTATGGCAGCTTGATTCCAAAATTTATGTTCTTAATCACTTTGTTAGAATCAAGCATCAGTGGACCAGTTACTTTAATGGAAGACAAAAATAAATATATGTGATGGTACTTAGCTTATGGAATGTACTCTCATTTTGGAAAGGATAACACATTTTTAGGTTTTCTTTGGGCAGGTCAGAATCAATGTTGCATTGATTTTAGTGCCTGAAACTATAATGTCTCTTAGCTTTCTCTTCTTGTATGTTCATATTGATCCCATTTGAAGAGATTCCTTCTATAGACAAGGAATCACCACCCAAGTCACATGACCTAACCATCTTCACCATAGTTTTTTTGATAGACGTGAACATCTGACCCGTGATATTCTATGTAAAGGCTGGTTTACAGTCTAGAAGAGGCCTAGTTTAAAGTTTCATTTCCTAGCAAGGGTGATGATGCCTTGGGCCAATCATGTAATCCTTCCTAGAGAGTTCGAATGGAGATACAGCAACAAATTGTCAGTGCCCTGAGCAGGAATACCTGGTTATGGGAGCAGAACCTAAAAGGTGATTAAAGTGAAGCAGAAAGAGAGAGTAACTGTATCATACATAATAGTGAACTTATAGGAGACATCAACAAATTTCTGCTGCTAAGGAGTCTTTAATTATAATCTGTAACTAGAGTTGCCTATTTAGAGGGGCAAGAACTATAGAGAGGGGAAGATCAACGGAGCTAATAAGAAAGCAAGTTCACGAGCGCTTGTCCACCTCCTCCTTTAATTCTCTTGATGAATGTTCCCATCTTTTACAACTGGCATACCGAGTTCAATTCCCAGCTATATTACCTACCAGCTTTGTTGTCTTAAGCAACTTTCCCAACCTTTTGCGACAATTTACTCACCTACAAAATGGACAGCACAGATACAATGTGATAGTGCCTGCCAAATGGTAAGCCCTCTAGAAACAGTATTTGGATTTACATGTAAAACAAGCAACTCTATTCTTGCTTATTCTGTCCTCCTTTCTCCTCCTTATGTTGAGAATAGAGAGGAGCTCACTCAAATATCCCTCAGATTAATCACCTTTTGAACTGTCATACAATGCTTCTGTATTTTCATTCTATTTAAGACTATTCTCCTTATAACAGACTCTATATAGGAGAATGCCAGTGGATTTACTATATCTCACATCTCCTTTTATCAAATTCCTTTTAAACCCACTTCCAAGAAGCTTTTTGTGATTACTTCCACCAAGTTTATTCACCATATTCACATTGTTCCTTGTACCATAATTATTGGTGAGACTGCCTTGTCACCCCATCAAAGTAGCAGTCTCTTTGGAGGCAGAAACAGTATATCGCTTATTTTGCATCTCTAGAGGTATATAACACAGTACCTGGCGCATAGAAGTTCAATACATATTTGAATTGAAATGCAATGTTCTGAGCATGGGAAAGGCTGTCTAAACAGAGCATTTACCAATTCAAAAGGGCAGGGAAGTACTTGAGCTGGTTTTGCTGATATCAGGCTTCCTGTCTTTTCTGGATGTGGGAGATTTACACTTACTGTGCATGTGTGTCTGCTTTACCACAACCCAGGAGTACAGGTGCAGATATTAGCATTGAGCAGATTTGCACAAGCAAGAACTCTTTAATTTGTCATAAAAAGCTAGAATTGCAAAAAGGAAGGTGATAAGTTGAAAAATTTGGGGAAAATATGTTGTAAGAAGAATCTGGCACACCCCTTCCCCACCTCCATATTAATGAAATGAAAAGGGTGGGGGAAGGAAATGTTATGCTCTACGTTGGCAGGAAAATTGTGCGTGTCCTGTGAGCAGATGAACATGGGACTGTGAACAGGAAGCTGATTATTCCAACACATTATTTTTCTCACTGGAAATATCATCCTGGAGGAAAAGTCCAACATCTCTACTTTTGGAGCACCTACGGCTCTAATTTTCTACATAATCTTGGACTGAAGATAATGATGAAGGGCATTTAAAAATAGAGTAGACAGATACTTGTTACAAGTGTGTATTCAGCCCAACACTGACCCCCACTTACCATAAATGATATTTCCTGGGAACTGCTTTTCTTTTACTTTCTCTCCAATTCAGCTAGAGTAACAGATTTTTATTCCTGTCCTATGTGGAACATTCCCTCTTTACTGATACTAATCCCCCACCCCAACTCTCTAGTCACATTAGATTGTCCCAAAAGTAGGAAGGAAGAAGCAGGAACTGAAGCAATTTAGATTAATAAGAATCTCATTTTCTAATATTGGGATTAGGATGGGAGAGGAGTCACTCTGTAATGTAAGTTTTTAGGACTTTCCTTCAGCAAAATTTTCCACACTATAAAGCAGAGAAGTAGAGAAAGCTAAATTGGAATTGAAGTAAGAATGAAGTAGCTATATAGAGAGGAGAAAGATGAAGAGAGAGAGAGAGAGAGAGAGAGAGAGAGAGAGAGAGACGTAGTATTTGAATCCTTTCTTCCAAATCATTCCTGAGGACCATTTGTTGCCTATTACTTGCCTTATGAGTCACTCCCATATTCTTAAATGTCTCCCTTTTTCCCTCTTAAAGAGAACCAGAATTGTTTTCCTTTAAATGCAATCATATTATTTCAGGTCACATCAGTATCAGTCTGTCTGACAATGACCCAAGCAGCCCCCTCTCATCTTTAAAATGGAACAGTTCCATGTATACCTAGAACTAAAAACCTAATTAAAGCTAGCCTTAAATGCAACCCTGTAAAGATTATTAGAGTTGAACCATTAAAAAAAAAAAGTCAAAGGTAACAGTTGCAAAGGTTTTGCAAACAAGAAATAATGTTTAATAAATCACAGAAGCAAAAAAATATCATGCAGTAAGTAAAAGCAGCCACCTTCATCAATCAATAAAACGGGATTTTTTTTTTTTTTAATTCTACAGCAGTAGCTTAAAAAAAAAAAAAAGATTTGTGTTTAAAGCTCTGCTGTGCAGTGGCCTCCCTAGTTCCCACATGGAGGGTGGTATTTTGAAAAAAGTAAGACACAGGTGTGCATAGTTTGAAATGGAATTCATTAACAGGTTGTATTATTTTACTCTGCCTCCATGGAACATCACAACGGACTGATAAGCTGCCACACTTCAGGCAGAGGGAGGCACATAAACAAAAGTTTTAAAATGAAAAGGCTGTGGGGCTAGGAGCATACACAATACACTCCATGCCAGCTGATTTATGCAGTAGGACAGGGGAAAAGATGATCTTTTTTTAATTTCAACGCATTTTCAGTGTGATAGAGCACAGAATCCAGTCACTAACCCCATTAAATTACTTGGCAAGGGCTGGACCCTATTTTTCTTTGGAGGAAAAAAAGTGCCAGGACAATAAGATAATTTGTAGTTCTGGGTTTCTAATATACAATAATTTTGACCATTTAAAACAGTTTTTGTAGGATATATTTTATAGTTAGAGAAATAGTTTTTGACATTTTGGGGGGAAAAGAACAATGGGCCGTTTACAGGTCTACACAGCAGATTAATGAATCTAATTGAGTCTGTAGGGAAATGTTTCAGTTTAACTACTGGAACTAATTTATACATTCACTACATCGTAATAAGTCAATTTAAGTTTCTGGAAATAAAACTGGATATCCTGGGTATAGATTTGAACTATAAATTTCTGCAAGAAAGGAGTCTGTGTGTTCATTATACATTGTAAAATTACCATATGGACCTGTCAACACTTCTTAGCACAGCTTTGTAATAATGTCATTTAGTTTAACATTGTAATGTGCCAACTGAATTAATGTGTATGACACAAAGCATGCCTCCCTCCCAACCTCTGCTTCTGGGGAACTGTGCAACTTTTAAAGATTTTTCTCAAGGCAAGAGCCTCCTACATTTGCATAGAGAACTTCAAGATGAAGATTGAGTGTAATCACATTTACTGGGAGCTGCTGAAAAACAAGCTACAGGGCTCTGATGCCTAAACTTTCCAGAAATATGAGAGCTCTACAAATGGGAATAAATTTCTACCTGAGAAACCTTACTTTACAACCAACACTAATCTACATTTAGTTAGGAGTAGCTTTCTTTAATATTTTTTTAACTAGGTAAAATTCTTAAGATGGAGAGTTGAGAAAGCATTCTACACATAATCACACTTAGTATTACTATATTCCTCAAAATACTTTCCTTAATCTGAACATTTATAACATGAATATGACAACATCTTCCATAGAGATGGCATTAGACCATGACATAATATAATCCTGTATTGAAATAGTCAAGCAAAATGGGAAATTAGAAAAATGATTTCTAACATCCACCATGTATAAAGTCATTTATGTACGTAAACTGACATAATTTTCCTAACCCATTTTTTAGCTGAGGAAACTGAGATGTAGAGAGATTAGGTAGTTTCTCCAAGCTCCTCTACATAGCAAAACCTTGGATTTGAACATAGATGTCAAATGCCAGAGCCAGGTCCATAACCAATAAACCGTATTCTCTACCCATAATAATAATTACTAACACATATATAGAGCCAGAACCTTTCCAGATAATTATTAATAAATCACTTGACTCATTTTATCCTCACAACAACCATACGAGGTAGCCGTTATTATTATACCAATTTTATGCATGAAGAAACTGAGACACACGGAGGCCATATAACCAGCTCAAAGACACATCTAGGAAGTGGCCCAGTAGGGATTTGAACCAAGGCAAACTGACTTTAAGATTCTATTTCCTTCATAAATATCACAGATATATAATATCCTCCACAGCATATCTTAGTAAGAAGGTGGATTTTACCTCATTTATCTGATCATAAGAGTGTCCTAATTCCTCAACTACATTAAAATTTGTCCCTAATCATTCTTTGGGTTAAGTCATTAACTTTTAAAAAATTCTTTTTCCCTTAGAAGAGTAATATACTATCACATAAGCATTTATGAACACACTAGTGTAGATGAGTTTATCTGATGAACTAGTTTCATTATGCAGAGAGCTAAACTCCAAGTAATAAGTAAGTCTTTGACAAGGATAAGAGTTTCAGGAAAGGTCCAAGTGCTCCCTGAAAAAGTCATACCAGGTAGAGAATGCAATTATGGAAGGTCTTGAGTACATAGGACATCGCTTTGTACCATGAGGAGAAAAGACATTCAAAGGAACAGGGAATCACTCTTTTCCTCAGGACGGGACATTTAAGGCAGCTTGACTCACCCAAACATAGGATGTGGGATGACCAAGGAAATTTGGCTTCTTCACAGAAATCTCAGAAATTTCTTTGCTTGACTCCATTCCACTCTGTTCCTGTCATTTAGACTAGACATTTGAACTTCAGTTTTCTCACTTTGATCCTCCGTGCTCTAGAATTGGGCTCCCCACTTGTTCTGTTGACATATGCCCTAGTTGTCTCCACGACCTAAATCATGCTGGAATTGATTATTGATACCCTGAAAAGGACTAGCCCAGGGCCTGTGATGGAAATTCAAAGGCCCTGAAGTTAAATGAGTATTTTGTTGTTTTGAAGTCTTGATCAGCATTGTTGACTATGGTGTGGTTAAAGTCGCAAGAAGAGCAAAAAACAATAGCGCTCCCTCACCCCCACCATCCTACCACCCATACCATTCTCAGCTACTTAGACTCATCCTCTATACAACTGTCTTGAAACACCCTTTGTGAAATTTTATAGGATTCCCTGCCCCTCATTCAGTATTACTGGCTATTTGTTTTCTTATAGGAAGAAGATGAACTAGACATATTGTAACTACTAGGCAAGTTCCATCAAAATATGGAAGTGCTTCCTGCAGAGAACTTATCTTTAGCAAATCCTGAAAATAGGTGTCTATTCATGCAGATATTATGCTTATTTGTTGTTTCTTGTTTCTGGAATAGGAAAAAATATAATCCAATCCAATTCTATATTAAGAATATAAAGAAAGAAGATGAAAATAAAAAAGATTGGTTGACACCATTTAATACACCTCAAGTGACATAGAAAGAAATGTAATTGTATAACATAGGAGACCATCATTTATGCCCCCAGGGGCAATAAAAGGGAACATAGCACCTCCTACTTGTGAGGAGTCAATTAGCAGAATCCACAGTGGTTGATGCTGAGTTGGGGCTAAACCACTTTAGCCAAGTGAACCCTGTGGATCAGAAATGTTCCTCACACATTCACAAGGTAAAACACCAACAGTGATCTGAAAACACTGAAAATAATACCTAAGCATGAAAACAGTACAATAGTAATGCTTTGTGATTGGCCTCTGTTCCTATATTCTGGGACATGTGTCTCATTGGCTTTGAAAGAAAGAGAAGTTTGGAAAAATTCCAAAATCACCACCACTACCACCAAACTGAAACAAATATAATTTCTAGCAAAGTTGAATTTCCCATGTGATTTATGTCTAAAAATTATAAAAGTAATAATAAATTGCTGTAATTTACCTAGGTTGAGAAATTGCTAGGTTTGGAAGTTAATGCTAGAGCATGCACACTCTGGCTTGGTTTTCCACATTCATCAGTGTAGGGTACTGGCCTTGATTCCTCTTTCCTTCTCAGGCATTAAATAGTCACGGGGCCTGAAAATCATGGTGAAGGAAGGGGTTGGCAATTATCTCAATATAGACATAGAACAACATTCCAAATTGGGTGTTTTGGCTTCAGAATTAAGTTCCAAGAGTGTTATAAAATAATCACCTGTACTGGGAAATCCTGACTTAATTCTATTAACAACTTCGCAAGAATGAGAAAAATTATAATATTATTCTATTTTAACAAATTTATATTCTGTTTTTAGCAGTTGTACAAGAACACACACTTCTCTCTTTTTTTTCATGATAATGATAAATGAAGAGAAATGTAAAGGATCATTTGCCTTCTCTTGATTACATTGTCACTTTTCCATTCTAACTTCTACTTCCACCTATCCCCAACTTTTTCATTTAGATGAAATGCAATTTTTTCAAATTGTTTATTCCAAATTTTAAGAAAGTCTATCTAGTATACGAGGCAACACATGGCTTTAAAATACTTAGCATTTGTATGATGTCGCTCATCTTCAATGCACTTTAGAAATATTAGCTAATTAATTAATTAGTTCCTGATTACAAGGGGATAGAAGTTCAAGGAGAAAATTGTCAAATATTTCTCCACCTTTATAAAGAAAACTTACCTATATTAGAGAACACTATTTCTCCTTTTGAATAAAAAGCGTTATAAATGCCCTTTGCTGGAACTAGCTATAATAATCATTAAAAATGACGAATAGTAGTAATATTACTAGTACAAATACAGCAGTATTTTGTAAGGTGGATACATATTTGTTAGACTCTGCTCCTTAAGAGCAGGAGCTGTACCTTGTTCTCCTTTGTGTTCTGGCACCTAACATAGTCCCTGCCATGGAAAATATAAATATACTAATTTACAGGTGATGAAGTCTAATTTATAACCTTTATTTCATCCAGTGATAAATAAGATGAGAATCAATGCAAAATAGAATTAGTTCACATAAAAAGGAAAGCACAGATCTCAGCAGCGTGATTAATTTTCTGATCACAAAGTTATATCTACGTGCCATTAAGCCTTAGGAAGAAAAAAATTAAAAAATTACCAAACAAGAGCATAATCTGTCTGTGTGTAAACAGAGAATAGATTTAGCTTTTAATGTCACATCATACAAAGAGCGATCCAATTCATTTAAACATAGGCTCAAATATATTTTCTTAGAATACTTACCCTGATATTGTAACAGCTGCATTGGTGGAGAGTGTAATTTCTCCTCATCCATCTGATCTCAAACAGCTAGATATTTCAAATTGACCTTTTATTAATAGTTTTACACATGAGTTCCTGATTTGAGATAGACACAAAACTAGGCTGTCCATACACATAAACAGCATAATTTTTTCGATAGCTGAATTCCATGTTTGGCAACAGAGACAAAATGATTAACAGTTTTTTAAAAATCAGGAATAACTTCATAATTTTGTATACTAAGCCATGATCTAAGATCTATATATCCTATCTGGACAGAGAAAGTTCTGTTTATTCCTTATTATTATGCAAAACCAAATCAACAACTAATAATTTATTCTGGTATAGAATAGCTAACAAATGTAACCAAAAGGATTGCAAAAGCAATCCCCACATTTGGATTTATGAGCTTACTATAGGCATTTCTTTGTTTTTTATTCAGGATACATAGGGAGAAAAATAGATATTAAATCTAGCAGTGGTTCTTAAGATTTTTTGAATCTCTGACCCCTTTTGAAAAGATGACAAAATTTCTAAAACCTTTCCTCAGAAAAAGTTATTGATACATAAATGTAATATAAACACACATTTTGTGATTTATTTAAGAGTAGGCACATACCTCAAGAAGATCATGCATATCTGTGGATCCCAGGTTCCTCGAAAGTTGGTGATGCAATGACAGAAGTTGAGGCTTCAGGAGAATGTTTAGGAGACTGGGTTCGTTCAGATTGGGGTGTGCTGAAAGTTTCAGGTGTCAGTAAACATCAGGTGAAAATGTTCAGCAGTAACTGGCAATTCAGAAGCTGAAGAGAAAAGTTGAGGCTGAAGATAAATTTCTTTGTAATAGACATGGAGGTGATGGCTAAAGCCATGAGAGTGAATTAAATCAGCAAGGGAGAAAATATTAATGCAGGAATAGGAAAGAGAAAATGGTTGAAAAGACGGTGAGATGCCTACTTGCACGGAGGGTGAGACAGAGTAAATGAAAAGAAAACAGAGAATGGGTGGCCAAAGATGCAAGAGAAATTCCAGAGAGATCAATGTCTTATCAAGGGAAAGATTTGAACAGCAGGTAGTCAAGTGTCAGGAGATTAAGAAAAAACAAATATTGAAGACTGAGTAAGGATCATTTAGTTTGGTGAATAGGATATCTCTGTTAAACTAGAAAGGGTCAGTAACTATGAATACACTTTTAGCAGCTAAAAAGAGTAGAGGAGAGAGAATAGTGAGGAGAAGAAATATTTCTAGAAATATGTAAAGCTGGATTACATATAAAGGCAATGGAAAATGTTACATGCTGGAGAACAGAAGAGTGATTCTTAAAGAGTGAAGGAGCAAGTTCCTTCAGGAGTGAGTGAAACCTAATGAGCAACAGGATGAACTAGCCATGATAATGATGCAAAACACTTGTTACACCTAAGCTGGCAGAAAGGTCAACACGAAAATTCTGAGATGGAGATGACAGCTGAAGTGACAGTTCGCACTGAATGATTTTGAACTCAGTGGGCTAGGTGAAGGTGCCAGCACAGAGATATGGGAACTTGGAAGCCCAAAGACACTGACATTGATTACAGGGAAGCAATTAGAAAAGATCACAAGAGTGCGAGCAGCAGTAAGGGTCTTGGCTGCTGCTAAAGAGCTTGGATTTGTAGAGCACTATCATATGACTGGTGACTACAATAGCACTCACCCATTTTATTAATCCAAGATTGGGGATTGGAAAAGGAAGAGAGTGAGGACAATTTGATATTAGCGTGAACATTGTCAATCAGCAACATGGCAGCATGCAAAGAACGTTAACCTGTGAGACCAGAAATCTAAGTGCTGGTTTCAGTGATTATGTTGCCCCAGGCTAATAATTTTCTTGTTTTCTTTTATGTCTTCATTTGCAAACTGAAGTTGCTAGACTATGTGATCTCAAATATGGTTTCAAATGGAAAAAAAAAATTCATTCTAGAGGCAAAGTGGAGTAACAGAAAGAGCACTAGCTTTATAGTAAAACTTCACTCTCTACTATTGCTACTTTACTGGCTGTGACCTTGAGAAAGTTTCTTCCCAGAACCTCAGTTCACATTTGTAAAATGGAGAAAACAGTAAGTCATGGAGAAATGTTAATGATAAAACTTGAGTGATAGTCAATAATTGTTTATTTGATTGTGTTGATTTAATTTTCTTAAAACCAAATACTTTAGCCATAATTTAATGTTTTCTGATGACTTGGAATCACCATCAAGAACAACTGATGATTAGAGCTATAATATAGTGACATTCTTGCACCCAGATTGCTCATATACTTATTGAGCTCAATGATGTTCTTTGTGACGTTTGTCAAACTACCATTTTACTATAATCGATATGTGTATAATCTGTTAAGATCTTGGAAAGCAGATAACTAAATCCTTTAAAATGTGTATTAAATAAGAGTAAATATTAATAGATGCTTAGTGAGGCCAAGAGTGCTAGAGGTGCATAACTATTAATATTTTACTTTGAAGAAACTTCCTTTGCTTACTTTCAGATTCTGAACTGTGCTCCAATAAGTAGGACACTGAATAGTTGCAGATTCAAAAAGGAGATAAAATCTAATTCAAACACAAAAACTGTAAACATACTGTGATTGTGTGCAAAGCATTAGCGGGAGGGAGCTTGCTAACGCTGACAGACCCTAATACTGCACTGATAACTTCTACAAATTTTAATTCTATTTTTATGCATGAGGATGATGTGAAAATGGTATAACAATGAGGAGCCAAAAATAGAAAAGAATATTTTATTTTCTAATTTTCTCATAATATATGGTCCATGCTCTCACATCTAAAAGGATGTATTAGCTTAATCAATAATTGACTCTGGGCTTGGTTTGTTTTTGGAACAAGTTTTAGCAAAGTCCCTTGAAAAGTAAGATAAATAAACAATGCTTAGACAACTTTAATTATCTTAATCAATTTGGGACTGAATTCAGAAAATGTTAGGGAACAGCAAGATAGTGTGAGCAGGCCACTTTCTCTAGAATCTTCCATTTTCTTATCTGATTACTGTCTCTCATGTATTCTCCTTTTCTTGAGACATCTGGAATTGTCAAGCTAGGTAGAGTGGAATGTTTAGAAAAACCAGTTGCTTCTGTTTTAGAAAGAGCATGTCTAATGTATGTCTATTGTATTCATTGTATTGGAACTATGAACTGCTTGAAAAAAATCAACCAAAAAATAAAAACACAAAGAATCTCTGACTCTTTCTATCCAAAATAAAAGTACTTTCATAGTAGTAGGGAAGTTTTTACCCGCCTGGAGAATGAATCTGAATGATGTGGGCTGACTGCTAATGTTTACAAGCTGATGAGATGCTGTGAGATTTCCCTGCGGACACAGTCTTGAGTAAAGGACTGGCGAAATTACTACAATCCTACCACACTGAATTAGTTGAATGGGCTAATCCTCACAAATGGATAGGATTTAAGATATGATTGTGAGATTTTTATCCAATTGCATAAATCTATGTTTAGAAGTAGATTCAGATTTATAGACACTGAATATAGCAGAAAAAGATATGGACATTTTCATCTAGCAACTTTTATGTACATTTTAAATCATTGTTTAGTATGTGTTTCTCTCAATAAAAGTAGCATGCTGAAATGGAGGAATTTGTTGCAATAAAATATAAAGCAAAGCTATTATATTACTAGCTCAATAGCACAATGCCTTAGGTATTTAGGGAGTTTTATGTATAAAACTCTTTGCCAAAGACACCAAATATACAGTTGGTGGGACACCGGCTAAGTCTGGGAGAATAGAGAAGTTTAGAATCTTACTTTTAAAAAAATCGACTCTTTACAAAATATATACCTGAGAATCACTAACATTTTAAGGATTTTTTTTATTTAACTAAAGGATGCAAAGGGTATTGTGGTGATAAGTATGTACCCTTAAAAGAATTTCAAATACTTGGGTCTTCTGAAAAAATCCTTTGTCAACATACTTTATTACCCCATATGACTGAATTGCTTGGTTTTCTATATTACTATAAACTTCCTTTCTATAGAATTCGAATCCAAGAGATTTTAGAATACACACACACACACAGATACACACATACACACACAGATAGACACCTGGGTCAAAGAATCTTTTCATTTCAGAGCTGTAAGTAAATTTTGAGATATTTAGTCTAACTCCAGCCTCAAGTTAACAGACATGAAACTGAGCTCACGGAAGGTAAGCCTTTGCCCCTAGTCTGTAGTGTGCAAAATCTGGAAAAGTTTTCATATTTAGGCTCATGGTCATTCGCCTGTCTCCCATTTCAGCCTCCATTATCACTTCACTATTCCATGTACATGTTTCACCTTTTGGCTTGGTATGATGCCTGCATGCATTCCCTTCTCCTATACCTAAAGATGGCTGTGATGATTTCATGTATTCCCTCCAACACGGCAAATAAGGCTAAACACGTAAGGGTCCAGCCTCGTGGTGTCAGTGCAGGCCTATGTATTGAGATGATTCTCTTCCTAGATGGAAAAGACTTACTGGTTTCAAATCAATGTTGTAAAAAAAAAAAAAAAAAAAACAACCAATTTTTTGTAATATATGTCTTGATCATGTTCCTGATTGGATCCATAAAATAACACAAAATAACTTTATATGCACTGACTTTTGAAATGTGTACAAAGTTTCTTGTCTGAAACATTGTCAATCACACTGTCATACACATACAAAGCTTCTGGCGAATGTGTGTCCAGTGGGTCATTTTAGACATGGGGTGTCTTTGTCAGACATTTCTATTCTTTTGGTAGCCCATGAAAGATGTTATTGAAGAGGCAGAGAGAAGAGGGAACAACTCTACCTCATCATTCACACTGAACCTTAATGATGAGATCTTAGATTAGACATACTTCATCCTTGATGCTAATCCAGGGTAGATTTTGAAATAAACCATTCTGTTTCCTTAGTCCTAATTTGTCTTTTCCTAGGGAAAAAGGAGAATCTAGTACTGCAAAAGACACCTGGCATTTTACCTGAGATAAAACTACAAACCATATTAGGCTAACACGGTAGAGCTTTTTATAGTTTCAAAGTACTTTAACATACATTACCTCATTTAGACTATATCCAAGTATTTAACCACATATGTTCCTATTTGGGAACTGTGAAAAGTAAGGCCTAAGAAGATTTTTCAAGGCCATGAATTTAGCAAATGCTCTACCTATTATTTTTATTCTTAGCTATTATTTTCGGTCCTAAACTTCCCAGTACTGCACAGTGCTGACAGATTTTAACCTACATGTAGAAGGTGGTGTCCACACTGAGGGACTATTATGGCCCAGTGGAAAGGGTATATATGCCACGGAAAAGGCCAAAAGCTCATGTGAGTGCTTTGTCACCAGCATGCCACTATCAAATGCCCCTGGGTCTTTTTTCTCGGTATTCTCCAGGGTATAAAATGTTTATGTGTTTTCTTCAGCCACCTTAATCTCAGGATTTCATCTATTCAATGACTTAGATACCCCAGTGAGAATATTTTGTGAGATTGGGTCTTAAAGAAAGCTATATTTTGCTTTCTTTTCTACTTGTGAGCCTTTTTGATTGAAACTCTTCCCTTACTGATGTCATCCAGATCAGCTCAAGCAAAACATTTGACAGGTCCATCTGTGTCCACAGTCACCCACAAACATGGGAAACTGCCACCCATCTGCCTCCCTAAGCTTTGTTTTGTTCCCATCCTGATTATTTTGTTCTCTTGTAGCCACGGGCAATATTAATACCCATCTCCTTCCAAGAAATGTGAAGAGAATGGATCTATGCTAGCTTATGCTCCTGAAAGATGTTAATAGAAATGCACATGTCATGGCACTGTTATTTACATGCATTCTGTAAGTTCTCTAGCAATATCCTCATATTTTAATGAACATGTTAACTTCCTCACCTGGACTCACCATTAACCATTTCAATTTAATTATGGGTTATCAGTTTTTCTACACATTTCAGAATAGGTTGTTTTCTCTTAATGACAAAAAATGTAAATTTGGGGACACATTTAGATTCAATTACTTTCTTGTCTATTACATGCAATATGTGATGGCATTCACTAATCTTACCAAGAGTTGAATATTTACATCAGTCCCTTTTTTACTTAGGAAAAAAACACACTTTTTTGGTATAACAATGACATGATGATTTCAAATCAGGGAAAATGCAAATAAGAGACTTAAGATATGAAGCAATTCAAAATTTTCTTTATCGTCTTCCTGGGACATTTTAAAATGAAATTCCAATAGCAACTAATGACGTTATGATTCAAACCATTCTGTAAATATGATAAGAAATCATAGTAGTCAAAATTTAGAACAAACAAATATGTCAGTGAATTTCAAAAAGAATTATTTGAATCAATTTTAATCATTGCTTTTTTAAAAAGTCATAGTATTCAAAATATATCTGCAGGATTAGAGCTCGGTGTGCAAATTTACAGCCATGTCATATGGATTCAAAATCTTTTGAGATATACACATCCACCATTGTCATGTAGCTTTGAAATAATGCAAAGGGCCAATTTACTGTTTACTAGCTATTGCCTCTGATTCATTTGCCGCAGTAGGTAACATCACTCATACTGAAAGTGCATAGATGAAATGCTAGATTATGACAGTGCAAAATAATTTTACTTAGGCAATGACTTCATCTGTATTTTCAAAATCTGTAGCCTTTCCTCAAAGATTGATTTCATGTTATGATTTATTTCTTGATGCTCAAAAAACTTTAAAGGGTTTTAAATCTCTACATGTATTTTTGAACATACAATCAATTTAATATCTATGACTAATGCAAAGTTCATTTTGTTTAAATGAAGTTTACTGTAAATAGTATCTGAAATGACTTGTTTTTTTTCCATTCTTTTATTAGGTAACTGATTTTTAGATTTTAAAAAAAAGGGTTGTTAAATAAGATAAGCCTCAGTTAATATTTTAGAAGACAAATTATTGTTATGGCTATTGATTCTTTCCTTGTTTTATGTGGAAACAAATTAGAGATGCTTAAAATTCTCATTTTTTTATTTCAGGAAAATGTGTACATAATTAAATATATTTCTGTGTAAATGCAATAGCACCCTCTGGAGGTCTGGAACACTTTGTATAACTTCCATAAATCAATGTCATCTTTTGTTAACCCTATACATATTTTTGTTGACTTAGACATTTAATATTTTATATTTTGATAATCATGTTTGTCTCATAATGATTTAAAACATTCAATATATTATTACTTTCTATCACACATTCATTGTGATTTGTGTGTCATCTCATTTGTAATGCTACAATGTAATAACAAAACATACAATTCATCTGATCTTGATGATGTCTCCATAACTTTTCTATTTTTTATCATGTGAAAATATTTTCCAAATAAGAAATGACAACTTTCATTTCTAAAATCCTTTATTATCTGGTTATATGTAGACAACAGGAAACTAATTTTAACTCCTTTGAAGATTCTTCATGGAAACAGTTACTTTCATTCTTCAAATCCCTGATCAACAAACACAGCTGTGGTTTCTCTGTGGTTTTGAAGCTAATTTATCGGAGAAGGGAGAATTCGGAAAGGAGCAGAGGTCAGAAAACATCGGAAAAAATATCATGAGTCACTGGAACATATTCAAGGACCAAAGTGACTTCTATTGTGACATAATAATATAAATAAATGATCCCATAATCATTGGCCTCTCTGTAACAGCTCTGCGTACAAAGATCTTTTTGAAGTTTGAGGAGATGCAAACAGAGTTGTTCATCCATTATAAAGAAGAGGATGAGCATATGACTAATACTGGGTAAGAGGAAATAATGTCATTCAATTCTGAATGAAGCCCAGGCTTGCATCGCCCTCAAGGTTGTTCAAGAGGCCACATCTTAGATAGCTGGGGGGATACTGGAATGGAACTAAATCCTCAGCGAAACACGGCACACAGTTAGGCTGGCCTCTGGGAAGGTTGGTCTCCCTTAGCTCTGATCAGAAGAGTCAGGGGATCTACAAAACGGTTTCCTTGAAGGTAAAGGAATGACTGTGAAAATGTCACGTGGGGTCCTCCAAAATGTTTCATGCAAGGACAACAAGCAAACACAAAAACAAATGGTGTTATAACAGTAACCCCAAGCACTTGGATACACTCAAACATGAATATACACAGATATATATATACAAAATCACAATTTCTAAACAGACTAAAGTGCATAGGAAAACATTGACACCAAAATGATTATATGTTTAATAGAGAATAGGAGAAAAAAGATAGGAGCAGGTAGAATTGCCTTGGTCGTTCTTTCCCCGATATTTTTTTTCTTCTCCCCATCTTTCTGATCCCCCACCTCAATGATAGCTAAATTATTGGAAGATTCAGGTCAGAACTCTGCCAGCAAAACTAGGAATTTTAACCATATTAATCATTATAGAATTTAAAGATTTTTGTGCCATGTCATTTGGATGTCGACACTGTTTTCATCCACTGTAGGGCCATGAGTTCATCCAGCTGTAGGGCCATGGATAAGTTTCTTTGTTCTCTGGTTTGCATAAAGTGGTGAGGAGAGTTACATGATGAGATGCTTGCAAAGTATTTGATGGTGTCTAATACAGAAACAAAGGCTGGTTTTCAAATAATTTTAACTATTCAACACATACTTGCCCAGCACTTATATGGACCAGGAACTATTTAAAGCACATTGTAAATATTAATCAATTTACTCTTCCTAACAACACTATGAGGTAGCTAATGTATCATCATCATCATCAAGTTAACAGGTACATGTGAAACTCAAGTAACTTTCCCAGAGCCACCCAGCTAACAAGTACTAGAGCCGGAATTCAATCCCAGGCAATCTAGATACAGAGTCTTATGCATTTAGCTACAAGGTGGTCCTGCAATGGTGCTTTTGCTGCTATCACTATTGTTGAACAAAATTGTCATATAACATTCTATTTAAAAATTTGTCCAATAAACCTATATCACAAGATAGTGACAATTACTTTACCTAAAGATGTAAATATGGTGACATGATTGAGATATAAGTGAAGTTGTGGATATAAGTGAAGTGAAGTAAGTGGAATTTGTCTGAGAAATAATGTCTTTGACAGTCAGGAAAACATAAACTATCTTGGAGCTTCTTAAATTGTCCTTAACATTTATTTCTTTACATTCATACTTCCCTTGGTGATCATTAATTTCTGAATGATCATCCTCCTCCTCCAGATTTGAAGTAAAAACTGAAAAGAAAATGAGGAGGAGACACAGGGGCCATGATCCTTCTTGCACCCTTTGCACCCAGCGCTTTGACTGTGTGTATGCCCCACAGTAACTATCGTGGTGCGGTGGGTTCTCCTTCAGAACTATCCCCAGCAATTCCCATAGCTAAAGGAATTGTGGAAATGCCCATTCTTCAGAATAGGGGACTTAGTCCGTGACATTGTGCTTTTTGAATTATGGAAGAGCAATGGCAAGTGTCCTAAGTGTGCCTAGGAATTTTGACGTTGCATTTAGACCAAGTTCTTTTTGTAAAGGACTCACTGCTTACCCTAGTGCTAAGACTGTGAAAGGGCATCTGTGCACGTTCCTCTTAATCACTGGATCTCAAACTCAAGTGTGCATCAGAATTTCCCCCAGAGATTCTGATTCAGTAAGTTTAGAATAGGGCCCACAAAAGTCTGCATTTTCAGATGATTCTGATGCAGGTGACACAAGGACTGCACTTAGAGAAAACTTTCAGGGCCAGTAGTAGGAGGGAACCCAGGGAAGGGGTGGTTCAGGGTCTCCCGGAAGCTGTTTCAAATCCGCATGCATGGATGCCACACCAAATGCAAAGAATCCGAATCTCAAAGAGGAAGGGCTGAACACATGCTTTTGGAAACAATTGTTGAAGTTTTCTGCCTCACTCCCTGACATTGTTCTGTTCTAGAGTTGCGATTTGAAGGCTGTGTTAGGTGGAACCCCAGGAATTCAGGAACACTTCCAGGCCTTTTCTGTGGCCCAAAATGCAGGTATCTCCTTTTAGCGCTCTTACTAAAGCTCCACTTATGTTGTTTTTAAAAAACTATTGAGATTCCATACAGTGTTGTTGTTATTATTGTTTTGGTTTTTTTGTTTGTTTTTTTTATACATTGGGGGTAGAGTGATCTGGAAAAAAAAAAAGGAAAACAGAAGAAAAATTATTTCTAAACGGCACCTCTAGAATTAAGATGAGGACTTTGACTAAGGCCATATAGTTAATTCTGATCATCCTGAACCAGGTTTGCACCCAGCTTCATTTCCCATTTCTTCAATAAAAGATGTGATATTGAGGGATTGTCTCAAATCATGAAAATCTCTGAATCTAAGAGTAATACTAAGGAACAATTAATTTTATTTTAAGCTCATGACCTAAAAGGCACAAAGCCATACTTTTCATTTCATAATTATCTAAAAATAACACTATAGAAATTATCATAAAAATCAACAAATGGACAGCTCAATCTATAAGTTAGTCACAACCGATTTTTCACAAGCTTTCCACTTCCACTCAGCTATCAACATTAAGAAAAGGGCTGATTTATTCTCTGCAAGCTTCGTAATGAGCACATGGACTGAATAAACTGAGTGTTCTATTTACTCCTGGTTACAAACTGACAAGGTTGCCATTGGACCAAGAAAAATGTTTCTAGTGTGATTATTAATATCTGTTAAGAACCTGGAGTCTGGATTGTGACCACAAAATTTATAATACAAAATTTATAGTCTGTCAAACACTGAAAGTCAAAAACTAAAAACAGGAAACAAACTAAATGTAAAAACATAGGTGGACTAAGAACAAGAGTTAACTACTTTCTTGGCAGATATTATTCTTTTATTTTTAAACACATTTTCGTTCTAATGGGACCATCTTGAGGCTCGAAGTTAAATAATTAAAATAATTTGTGCAAAAATGCTTTCACTCCCAATTTCTGATATTGCTACCCATCGAAAAGAGTGATAATCAATGAAATGACTAAGTTCAAAACCCTTTGAGACCACAAGTGTTATTCGCTTTGAGTATCGGCTTTGACCTGTTTAACAGAGCCTCCAAGTGCCAAATATGACCCATGCACATTTTATCCTTTTTTCTCTTTCCAAGCAGTCAAAAACAACAGGGATAGAGCTCAAAGTTAAGCTCAAAATGGAGAAGAAATATAGCAACATGCATTATGGCTGAAGAAAAAAGAATTTAAAAAAAAATTTTCAAAAATATTTTCTTTGCATAGTCATCCATTTAACATTTATCAAGTACCTTCCACATGCTCAACTTTGGAGATGTAAAAGTCAGGCAATTATTTGGCATCTAGGACAGAGTTTTTCAAACTGATGGTAGTGGCCCATTATTGAGCTGTGAAATCAATTCAACAGGTTGCAACCACCTTTTCTTTCAAAAACAGAGCAGAGTAGAAAATCTTAAAGCACATTGCTCACCGTAAGGGAATATATTATTTAATGAAGCTGTGTTTCAGTCTGCATTTGTGTGAGTATGTGCATGTGTGTGTGCTCAGGATCACAGTGTAAAAATGTATTTTTAATGGTAGCTGCATTAAAAAAGTTTGAAAGGTGCTGTTAAAGAGTCTGCCAGAGGAATAGACAATTAAATAGATAATTACAACATATGACAAGTGCTCTTTTACAGGAGTGGAAAAGTAACCCTGAAATCTAAAGTGAATGAGTGGCTACCTCTGCCTGGAAAGTTGGAAATGACAACTGAGGGAGAGTTCTGGAATTTAAACTGGTTGCAAAATGATAAACTTGGATGTAGAGAGGGAGACGTGAAGAGGACGTTCCCAGCAGAAGAATCAAATTGTGTGAGAAGTTCTGAAAGGGAGCACTGTGTTTATAGCGCGGTGCGAGTGTGTCTGCGTGGGAAGCGTAAGATTAGTGGGGGCAATGGAGGGGAATGGCATGTGGTAAAACCAGAAGTGCATATGCTACAGGCTGACCTTTGAGGAGAGGAATGACAATGACAGGTCCAGTTTGCTTTGTTTTGCTTTGCTTATTTGTTTTTGAGAACGTAACAAAAATGGACTCGAAAAGAAAAAAAGACAAGATTTTTGCAATCACCCAGGCTAATAATGCTGATGAGGATCTGAGCACAGTAAAAGTGGAGAGGAGAAATGTCACATTTGGGAAGCTATTCTAATATAGAATCCTCATGATTCACGACTACACGTCTGTGCTGTGTAGTTGATGACGCAAGAGTAATCCTATTATTATAGAGCTACCAAGACAAAAGCATCAGAATGTAAGAGACATCTATTTTCCCCTTTGTTTATATCATTTTATGTTCAATGGTGGGCAATTGTGTAATTTTTTTAAGCCTGCATTTTTAATCTGCTAAATGAAAATGCATGTAATATAATTTACAAGCCTTCAATAAGAGGTTTATAACTTTGTATTCTTTTGAGCAGACTATGTTGTATCATTGTAATGACATAATTCTGCATTGCAAAACCACACGGATTCTGGTGCCATCCTCACTGTGATTCAAATGTCTCACTTCTTGAATCAAAGACACCAATACAATTAGCCTAAAGACATCAGAGAAAGAACATACTAATGATTTTTATTTTATTTAAAAATAAGCTTACTAAGTGAATTCAATTAAGATCCTACATGGCACAAACCTATTTGGGTAAGAGAGAAAATAAACCATACTGGTCACTGTATCAAAATAATAGGAAAGTTCTGTTTCCCTTCCTAACCTCGTTCACACCAAGACCCATAAATAAGCCTGTAAACATTATTTCCTTATCCTGCTATAATGAGAATACATCTTTATGACACATTCTAAATCTTCTATCTGGGCATCACAGAGCCATTGCTCCCTAAAGGAAGGTATCCAATTCACAGAAAAATGCAAATAAAACCAAGTCAACTCAATCTTTGGGGAGTCCATAGAGCATAAAGCTTGTGACTCAAACATCTGTTTATTTGCATTAGAAAAGGCTTTCACCATTGCCCTTTCAAATACAAGTACAAATAATCACTCTTAGCCATATTTGTTTTTAGAATTATAAAAGTCTACATTAAAATAAGTCCCCAGTTGTCTTTTAAAAATTGCATACATCATGGCCAAATTATGCCATGTGTGTTGTGATATGTGATGTTCTATAAATGTAACGATGGGGAGATTCCTTGTTTCTCCATAGTAAATGCTTATAATGGCTCTCCAGATATTGTGGAATCAAGGAATGTAGTCTGAAGGAATCAATGGGCACTGACTGAGAATTTGAAGTCTTAGATTCTAGCTTTTGCTCTTTCTCTAGCTTAAAGATGGATGACTATTCTTTAACAGCCTAAAAGGGGGGCTTAAGATTAGATGGATGTTAAAATACCTTCAAGCTTCAAAATTCACTGATTCTATGAAAATCTTATAAAAAGAGAGAGAAAGTAAAGTGCCTTCAGCCTGCTATTTTGATTAGATGTATCTGAATTGGAAATAAAACAGACAAAAGTCATGAGGAATTTCAGTTTGGGCACCAAATGTAGAGTTCCCAGGTGGGGAGGAAAGGCAGGAGTAGTTATTAGACTTGAAAGCAATTTGTTTGTAAATGCCTCTAAGAATGGTGGATTGTTCCACTGGTCAATGACTCTGTTCTTGTGCCAGCACCAAGCTGATTTGATTACTACAGCCTTGT
>CAUYSK010090663.1:0-43004 GCA_963575035.1 Avahi laniger | reverse complement strand
ACCAAAGTGTGCCACCAAAGTAGCATAATGATGACCTTACAAAATTACTGAGAGCGTGAGCATCTCATGGCTCCCCCTTGTTCAGAGCTACTCTGGTTTTCTTACCTTGGATTCGACATTTCCACACTCAGTTTATCTGCTTCATACACCCCATTGCTCCTGAGGCTTCTGCTGTTACTTTCACTGTTGCTGCACTTCTCTAGCTTTCTGTAAATTTTTTCCTCTCTTCTGCCATATCTCCCCTATTTTTTGACTTTTGTACAAAAGGTTTGACTTTTATAGTCATCACTGGCTAAGAAGACGTGATATCACTCCAGTCTTTGCATATCAATTGTTGGTTTGAATCTTCTTTCTCAGCTCTTTCCTCCAGCCCCTGCTGCTCAAGGGCCACTTTCACATGGCTGCATGCGATTTCTTTTTTACATTTCCCATACCGGCAAAACTCCAGAGCTCCGTCCTGTGCATAAAACTAATGTCTGATTACTAGTCCTATTCTTAAGTTCATTATCTACTTCTCAAAAACATCCTAAGTATGTTTTCACATCTGTGTTATTCTGTGGGTTGCTGCATCTGACTCTTAACGCCCTGATTTCAGGAGAAAGTTCTGTTCTGATGATAAAAGCTCTATTGGAACGTTATGGAAAAAAATGTTTTTCAGGCTCCAGAATTATTGGCTAAGCCGTCCTTCCAAGAGGCTATCCAAAGTATGAAATGAGTTAAATTGGTATTCATCATCTCCTCTGTTTCCACCCTTGCTCTTCACCTGAGTGGTTATCAAGTGGTCCAGGGACGAGGCAAGCACTGCAATTCGGATTCACACCAACACGTTTTCATCCACTGCTGCAGTTTCGCTGCCCGTGACTTCTTCCCTGACTCCCTAAATGAATTAGTCATTGCCAAGATCTACGATCTCATGGTATACTTTGTTTCCACTTTTGCTATTGCCTATAAAATATCTTAATGTAATTTATCTATTTATACAGCTACCCCTCTGACTATATGAGCTCTGTAAAGGCATACACTACTGATTTGTTGAATCAGTGAGTGGATGAATAATCGATGAAAACAAAATTTCATTTACTACATCCATCTATTTGGAGGTAAAAATACTTTTTCATTAGGTGCAATGATATTTAAATGGCCACATTTGTGAATTTTACATAAAAGGAACGAAATTAAAGAGTATGACCCTCCCCAAAGGCAGTAGCTTTGTAATCCTTCCCTGAATAGTTAACCAGTTTTCATCACCAGAATGTTGCTGGAGTGATTCTTCTTGGCCTTTCCAAAGGCACATGTTTTTCTTGTTGCCTTTTCAAAGGTAAGATGACTTAAATCTTGTCTCCAGAGAGTTTGATATCAAATGTTAACAGATTGGACTGTATTATCATGGATAGGAGTATAATTTGCACATTGTTGTCAAAGATAAATTATGTGAATCTTTCAAAAATTATTAAATTACCTTTTTTTCCTTTTTTTTGGGTCACTGATTCAAAGCACATTAAATTACATTTTAATGAGTTTGTGGCCAGGGTTGTTTTCTTGTTTCTTTTTGGTTGTTTTGTCTGGCCTCTTATTTGTTTTTTGTTTTTATTGTTCGTATTTTTTTTACGAGACAGGGTCTCACTCTGTTGCCCGGGCTAGAGTGCCGTGGCATCAGCCTAGCTCACCACAACCTCAAACTCCTGAGCTCAAGCGATCCTTCTCCCTCAGCCTCCCAAGTAGCTGGGACTACAGGCATGCACCACCATGCTTGGCTAATTTTTTCTATATATTTTTAGTTGTCCGATTAATTTCTTTGTATTTTTAGTAGAGATGGGGTGTCACTCTTGCTCAGGCTGGTTTCAAACTCCTGAGCTAAAACAATCCGCCCGCCTCGGCCTCCCAGAGTGCTGGGATTACAGGCGTGAGCCACCGCGCCCGGCCAACTTGCCCCATTTTATTGGGAGAAAAATAGACAAGGGGGATCTGGACAAATAGGGGGTAGATGACTACATGGGCGTATGTTCATAAGATGGAAGAAGAAACAGCAGTTAAAATGAATGACATAGACCTATGTGTACCAATATGAATAATTCTCAGAAAACATTTTATTCAAGTGATAAAAGCAAACTGCAGAATACACACTGTATGTTACCACTGTATACATCTTAAAAACACACACATACAGCAATGCTTGGTATTGCTATGAACAGCTACAATTCAATAAAAGCGTAAAGACGTGGGTGAGAAAGATCCAAAACAACTTCAGAATAATAGTTACTTCTAGGGAGAAAAAAGGGGCAAGAATGGAACTGGACTGGGGCACAAAGGAGGACTCCAGTTGTATCTGTCACACCATATTTCTTTTCTTTTCTAGTGATGGGGTCTCACGCTGTTGCCCAGGCTGGTCTGGATCTCCTGGCCTCAAGTGATCCTCCCACTGTGGCCTCCCAAAGAGCTGGGAATACAGGCATAAGCCACTGCACCCAACCCATAATTCTTTAGGAAAGAAAATATCTGAATGAAATATGGCTGTTAATATTTTTTTTTTTTTTTTTTTTGAGACAGTGTCTCACTTTCTTGCCTGGGGCGAGTACCGTGGCGTCAGCCTAGCTCACAGCAACCTCAAACTCCTGGGCTCAAGCGATCCTACTGCCTCAGCCTCCCAAGTAGCTGGGACTACAGGCATGTGCCACCATGCCCGGCTAATTTTTGCTATATGTATTTTTAGCTGTCCTATTAATTTCTTTCTATTTTTGGTAGAGATGAGGTCTCGCTCTTGCTCAGGCTGGTCTCGAACTCCCGAGCTCAGAACGATCCGCCCACCTCGGCCTCCCAGAGAGCTAGGATTACAGGCGTGAGCCACCGCGCCCGGCCTGACTCAGTGGTTTAAACAAGGTCATGGCCATCTGTATCCAACTAAAATACTAGGCTTCCGTTAGGGCACCATAATTTTAAAGGGATAAAAGCATTTGAGATATTTGCAGGGAAGAGTGTCAAGCCTGGAAACCATTTCCTGAGAGGTGTAATGGAGGTTCTGTTCTCCGGAGAACAGGCAGACGAGAACAAGATAGCCATGCTTAATATCAAAAGGGTTAATATGTAGATAAAGAGCAGACATTCATGTTGCTCAGAAGATAGAAGTACATACAATAAATAGGAGAAGTTAGAGAGTTAACTGTTCATTAGTATAGTACACTGCACAGTGAACCTCTCAATGTGTGTGTAGGGGGGTGGATGTTTAATTTCCCTCTGGATGAATTTTTAGGATGATGGCTATCAAGACAAGACCACATACCGACAATAACTTTTGTGATAGGGACTATTACATGAAGGTTGAGCTGCACTAGATTTAGATACCTGAGACTCCCTTATAGTCAGTATTTCTGTAACTATCGGGCTATTAACACCTCTTGAACTGGTTTATCATTTCCCTAAAAGAGAGCAGAACCTTGAGGGTATGGGGCATAAGAGAGTTAAATTTTAGTATGAGAAGGAGGAGGGGCTTTTGTTCCAATGGGGCATGAAAATAGAAACTCTGCTATGTGTTGAAGGTGGGTAGGCTAGAAATCACCGCATGAACAGGGGTGGGGATGAACCTTAGGAAGGAGAGAAGTAGATTTATAGGGAGAGCCAAGAAAGACGTAGTTGTTACAGGAAGGGAATAAAGGCAAATTGTGCTAGGTTTATAGCTGTGCGTAAGGCTCCTCTTGACAAGAACTCGCTATACTAAACAGTAAATGACCAGATGTAATGAATACTGCTACCACTTTATAAAAGAAAACTATAATTTCATTACCAGAGGGACAATAATTTAATTATTATGTCAGAGCTTCTACTTCTACACTCCCTACTGTAGTACCTACTTGCCCATTAGTTTATAAGAAACAGTTTCTTAAGTTTTACAAAGACCTCAAATGCAGAAGGTTAAAGCTAGTGAAAAGTCAGTTTTGCTGTGCTTAACTTTGCAGGTGTAAACCTTCTGGTAGGAACTGAAAATGGCCTGATGCTCTTGGACCGAAGTGGGCAAGGCAAAGTCTATAATCTGATCAACCGGAGGCGATTTCAGCAGATGGATGTGCTAGAGGGACTGAATGTGCTTGTGACAATTTCAGGTATGTTACTAGGATGACAGATGCCCCAGGTCTACACAGGTGGGAAAGGAGACCACCTAATTTCTGAAGAAACAGTGAGCTCCGCCCTTCCCAGCCAACAAGTAATGCAATAGTTGTAGCAGTATAGCCAGAGTGAGATCACCCACATTTTGTAACAGTGGAGATTCTGACCTCCAAAGGGAAGTTCCTCACCTCTGCACTAAATCTGAATCAGGCAGACACATACCACAAAGCTTGTATATTTATAAGCCTTTCCCTCTATCAGGACTCAACAGGGATCTTTTTAAAGTTGTCTGCCCTCCAGTTATTACCATCTACTCTCAGATGAAGAATACCAAAATGTAGGCTTCTAGGAGAGAAATTTAGTAAGTGGAAATTTTCGCTGGTCTCTTTCCACAAGAAATTCTCTTGTTTATACTTCACTGATGTCTTGGCAGGTGCAGCTGACCCATTGGGTGATCAAGACTGCAAAGCAATTTGAGTGTAGGAATTATTATTGCTGTGTTCTATAGCTATTTGGTTCCCAAAAAGAGCTTTAATAAAGAAAAAAATAGAAACTAAAGTGAAGGCCTTGTTACTGACAAGTTAAAAATGCAACCGGAAAGAAAAAGGTTTTTTTCTTTCTGATGATATTTAAAGGAGTTTAACAAATAACGCCCTTCTTTTCCCCTCCCATTCCATCTAGTGTGGAACCAACCACACTATTGTACTTTAGAACCATCTGGAGAAATGTGAAAGTTCAGGCTGCCCCAGATCAGGGTCAGAATCTCTAAGGGGTGTGGCTGAGGCATCAGCAGCTTTCAGAGCTCCTGAAGTGTTTCCACTGTGCAACCAAGTTTGAGGACATGGCTCTATGCTCAACCATTGCTTCACAAAGAGACAGTACAGGGATACTGGTTTGAACCTTGAAGAAAGTTTAACTCTTCGGCTATACTTCTATTTTGAGAAAATGCTTTCACTTGGCACTACAGTTTTTTCTTTCCTTTACCTTTTCACTGAATGCTCAGAGTTTCATCTCTTTTTATTCTTTCCAAATAAGGGTTAACCAGGTGGCTTGGTGGCGCAATGGATAGCACATTGAACTTCTAGTGACTAAATAAGAGTTAACCAAGTAAATTCTTCCTGTATTATAATTTGAGTTTAATTCCACATAGTCCTTTGTTCTGGTTAATTGCTATACTGCCAAACCAAAATTAAAACTACACATCTGCCCGTCACCTACCAAAAGTGGAAATGCAACCAGAAATTTATACTCAGCTTCATTACGTTGTTAGTGACACATCCTCACTCTTAATGTAACCATTTCCTCTTACCATGAGGCACAGATGGGGAGGAGAGAAAATGAACATAGGGCCAAAGATTCTTGAACTGCCCTCCAGTCCATACTGGCACAGAAAGGAAGATGCACTGGCTCTTCTGCCCATCCTAGCTATTGTGATCAACACATTTTCTAGGCCTCTGGTTATAAAAATGAATACTAACTGCACTGTGATGCCTTTAGTTTAGGTTATGAATTCACTCTCCTGTCAAATCCAGTGTGCAATGCTTTAATGAGTTCTCTTCTTCTGGTATATAATATAAAACATCTGTAAAACATAGAGCATCTTTAAAGCTTAAGATAAATGAATGGAAAATAAGCATCCAAAACCTAAAACCCACAAGGCCAAATTTTTCATTAGTTAGGAAGAGTCACCCCAATCGACATTTTCTTATCTGGTACTCAGATAATCTAATGGAGTATTAAATTTTGCCCCTGTATACTCTTCAGTATTGTCCAGATATTTTCTTGTCATCCTATGAATTCTTTACTCTCCAGGGTCACTTTGCCAAAGAAAACTTTAAGTTTTCTTTTTGTCTGCATCTTATTTTCCTTTTCTATTTTTGTTTGGTATTCCTTTCAGTGACTTTGCACCATAAACTTGTCCAGTATGATTTTCTGAACCCAAATCAACTTCACCAGACTTGTTTCTCTTGTTTCCTTTTAAAATTACGTTTCTTTGCTAGTTATAAAATAAAACAACTACCAGCTTTCAACTTTAAAGTAATATAAGAAACAAATAAGAGGCTCTCCGTTAACATCCGCTGTTGGGTTAGAGGGTGAGGGAAAGACAGGTACACATAAGTACACCAAAATGTCCAGTTGTCAACACTCCTTCGTGTGATTAGATTTAAAATGTTCTGGAACTCTGATCAACCACTCTGTTGCCAAGTTAGGTCTTTCTGAGTTCAGCAGGCACTGCCCTTTGCGTTGCAAAGAAAGAATAAGAGTAGCAATGCTCAAATAAAACACCCACCTGAAGATAAAGACATTGTAATTTTGTGATGTTTCCAAAACACTTGGAGCTGTTTTGACCACAAGTTCTGGCAGAGACAGCACTTCAATGATGAAGTGCTGGGGACACTGGTTATTATGCTTTCACATATATGAGTACACAAACATAAATAAAATTAAATAAAATAGAAGTGGGGAAGGAAAGAGTAAGAGCTGTCATGGGGGTTTGAAATTAATGGTCTATTATTTCAACAGGAAAGAAGAATAAGCTACGGGTGTACTATCTTTCATGGTTAAGAAACAGAATACTACACAATGACCCAGAAGTGGAAAAGAAACAAGGCTGGATCACTGTTGGGGACTTGGAAGGCTGTATACATTACAAAGTTGGTAAGTCTCAAGACATGGAATTCTAAGTTTGGTCTGTTTAACCAGTTAGAATTATTTAGTTAAATTTCACTCAGTTTTTCCTATCACATATTGATGATGCATGTGTGACCAGTTGAAGATGTTATTGGAACATGAAATATACTTTTCAAAAAATGTCAGATTGATGAAGTTCAAAAGTGCATTCAAAATAAAATCCTAGGCTCCAGTTTGAACATCTATATCTACTGCCCTCCAAAGACCCAAAAAAATGACAAGAAAAGAATAAAAATGCCGTAAACCTACAAAGACAAAGGGACCAAGAGAGGAGAATCCAGTAAATAAGATGTTAATAAAACTGAACAAGAGTCGCTGGGTGACTAGAAACAGACCTAGCATACTAGGAAATGCTAAATTCTAAATTTGCGGTGAGGAAAATTATCAAAATCAAACCAATCACTAAATAAATTCCAGAAAGGCCCAGGAATCGAGGCCCCAGAGGAACTGGAAGTGAAGGTGGTGGTGTAAGGTGGGACTAAATATAGGGGAATTGTTGGAAAGTTGATGAGCAGCAAGTCTTCCAGAACCTAATCTCTACCCCTGGACAGGGAGACCAATACCCTTCCCCACTGCAACAGAAGATGAAGGTTTGCACATCCAGTTTGATGATGGGAATACTTATGAGGACACACACACATACACATATACATACATACACATACACACTTCCCCTTCCACTGTTTATCTCCCAAGGTGTTGGCAGCCATGATTATACTCCCAAGGAATAGGCTGAGAGATTTGTCTTTGAAGAAACTAAATGGCCAGAAAGAAAAGATGTATAAGTACTAACATTTGAAGTGCCATGAAAAAAGCTTACTACCTAACTAGCCTGAAGTGAAGCCCACCAGTTGATAAGCCCACCTATACCAGTGAATGGAGAAATCCACAAATATGAAGGAAACTTAAACAAGCAGAAAGAAAGGACATGAGAAGAAACAAGGAGGATGAGAAGCAGAAGAAAGTTTAAAAAGAAAGAAAGGAAGGAAGAAACTATAGTAGCTTACAGAGATTAGAAAAAAAATCTTTCTATAAAAGAAGAATAGGGCTATTTTTTAAAGGGTAGAGCAGGGTGGGAAGAAGTGATCGACAGACCGAGAAAAAAATTTGGAAACTAAAATATGTTGGTAAGAATGGAAAATGTAATGGAAGTGTTGAAAGATAAAGATGAGGAAATCTCCTAAAAGGTAGAACAAAAAGAAAAGGAAAAGAATGAGAGAAAAGATTTAAAAAATTAAAATAATTCAAATGGTTCAAAATCTAAGTCCTATGAGATTTAGAAAATAAGAAATTGAAGAAGAGGAAAGTGTTGGAGAAAGAATACAAGAAGAGTTTCTAGAACAGAAGGCCATGAAATCCCAGATTAAAAGTATTCACTGAGTGAGTACCCAGTGTAGTGAATGAGAAAAAGACTCACAACAAGACTTATCAATGTGATATTTCCATACCCAGGAATTAAATGGTCCTTACAGCTTTCACATTATAAGTAAATAAATAAACAGTTTACATGTAATAGATCCAGAATCAGAATGGCCTGGGACTTCTCAGCAGCAATACTAGAAGCTTAGAAGACAATGGAGCAAGGCCTTCAAAATTCTGAAGGCAAAATTATTTCCTGTGAGTATTTTATAACCCTGTGTTAGGGTGCTCCAGAGATGGATAACCAATAGGAGGTATTTATTTATTTATGCATTTGTGTATTAAAAGAGAATTATTATAAGGAATTGGCTCACATGATGCCAGAGACTGAGAAGTCTCAATACCTGTAGTCAGCAGGCTGAAGGAGAACCAATGGCGTTAGTCCAGTCCAAGCCAGAAGGCCTGAAAACCAGGAGAACTGATGGAACAGTTACAGTCTGAAAGCTAGTAGGCTCAAGACCCAAGAAGAGCTGATGCTTCTGTCCAAGTCTGAAGACCAAAAAAGACTGATGTCCCAGCTCGAATAGACAGGAGGACTCAGCCTTTTTGTTTTATTCAGATCTTCAATTGATTGGATGAGACCCACCCACATTGGGGAGGGCAATCTGCTTTACTTAGTCTACAGATTCAAAAGTTACTCTCATCCAGAAAAATCCCCACAGACACACCCAGAATAATGTTTGACCAAATATCTGGGTACCCTGTGGCCCAGTCAAGTCAACACATGAAATTAAACATCATACCAACAAACCATTCATCAATTTTGAGTGCAGAATAAAAACATTTTCATGCATTCAGGGTCTCAAAAAATTTATATTCCATGCACTATTTCTCAGGAAGCTAAGGGAGAATATATTTCACCAAAATAAAGAATTAAACCCGGTGACTGAGCAAAAAGATGAAGAAAATATCCAGAATGAAGGTGAAGAGAACCTGTGGAGACAGCTCTGCCACAGGCCTGGAAAGAAATCAGTCCCAGAAGACAGTGCAGAGTTCCGGGAGGGATGCCTCTAAGAAACATAAAATGGTACAAATAGATTACTTACTGCGTTTGACCACATTGAAAGGCACTCACTAGCAGAAATTTTACATGTGATTAGAGATAGATACATAGAAAATAAGGAAGTTAAAAAAAAAATGAGGAAAAACAAGAAAGGAAATGTCACCATGTAACTATTTACTTCAGCTATGAACAATAATAATTTAAACACTTGACATTGATTTAACCAAAAATTAAAAATATAACTATACTGAGGATGTAGAGAAGGAAGGAGTACATGTGTATGAGATTGGGGAGAGCTAGAGAGAGAGAGATGGTATAAAAGACTAAATCCTTTCCATATTACGAAGTCAGCAGATAATGTCTACAAATGAAAAAAATCAAGAAATAATATTATAAGCACATTATTTAGAAATCTGGAAATAAATTGCCAAGGAAGTCGTTGAAGGAGTTGCACGTGGTTGTTTCTAGGGAACAGGAATCAAGAGTGAGGCAGGGACTTATTTTTCATAAGCCTTGTAGAACTATTTGACTTCTAAAAATATGTACCTGTAAAACTTGTTCGATCCAAATTTGATAAAAATAGGAAAATGTGTGGCGGTTTTTCAAATGAGTACTGGATAAAATACATTATTTAACATAAGGAATGACAATAAAGGAATGTCTGAGGAGCTTTAGGCACCACCAGTGCAAAGGTATCCGTGTTGTGGTCTCAGAAAAGCATGACGCGCATTTGAAATCATAACCAGTTGAGCTGGTCCAGTCAATCGTGTGTGTTGACTTAATGGAGGTTGAAGCCTAATCAAGTATATTAAAGACAGAATGTGGAAACAGAAGAGGCATGCTACAGAAGAAGAGCTCAGAAAGCAAGAATCTGGTCATTTATCCTGGCGAGAACTTCAGTGTGTCCTGGTCTGCCAACCAGAGAGGAACTCATTCTGAAGCAGTGTCTCCACCTCCTTATCCTCTAATTTCATTCTTAGTGACCTTCCCAGACACCTTGACACTAAAAAGTTGTTGGTGCTGGATACTGAACTTGAAGGTTCTGGTGCCTGAAAGAATATGTCCCACACTTTATTAATAATGTGTCATTTGCAGTTTAAAAAAAAAAAAAGCTCCTGACATTGCAACACAGCTAATGGGCTTATTAATATGTATTTAAAGCAGCTTTTGGAAAAAATAAACAATTACTGTCTGTAAACATATGTAGCCACAGCCGCAATTATATCTGTATCACTCTCTATCTGTCATACTTAGCACAGTGCCAGGCACATGGACATCAGTTAGGAAGTGTTTGTTTAAAAAAAGGAATGTGTGTTCAAAGGACACAGCATTATTCTCAGATCAGACTAAATGGGGGAGTGGTTTTCTATAGCAGGCCAGTGGCAGTGTACTGCCATGTGCTCCACTCTGCATTTTTGTTTATGAATCAAGATTATTTGGTAATTTCCAATAGGATATGCTAGAATTTTAATTTTCTCTTGTTTTCAATCTGACAATCTGACAATGTATAAAACATACATCTCCTCATTCTCACACCAAGTAAAATTCAGATTCATATGCATGTTTGGACTTATTTTGGAGATCGTGGGCTTCTCTCTTGGAGAATAGGCCTTGTTTTCAGAGGAAAGCGATGTAATTTATAAGTGTTACCATGGAAGCAATTTTTAAAACTGCCTCTAAACATTTCTCTGATAAAGCTTTTAGGATTTCCTTTTGACTATTTGCCCATCATTACTTGGCATTTGTTAGTCCAAAGATTTCTAGTGATCAGATTTCATGTACATAAACTAATATTATATGATTATAGAGCAATAGAATTCATTGCAGAAAGTAATGTAAAATTTCTGAATGTTATCTCTTAAACGTACCTGACAAGTGTTTCTCAAAAACATCAGCTGCAAAAAACCTATTTGACCTGCAAATCTACCAGTGGCCCTTTAACATTTATGACATCTTCCTTCTAATCATTGCTGTCTCTTTTCATTACCCTGACACCAGTAGGCTGACCTATATTCACTCATGCAAAGCAAAATGTAAACAGTGAGCAGTGTCTGATAATTAGCTATCAGAAAATTGACACTGGCCTAATTTTCAGAAATGTTGTTTGCCTCAGTTATCCAGATAACCATTTGCAGTCTCCATTTTGTTTTCCTTGTGGGATTCCAGCTCAGACAACACTGAGACCTTCTCGTAGCACATGATTACTATAGCATACTCAAATTCCTGTGAAATTTTAAAGATATAAAATGAGAACAAAATGGAAAAGCAAATTGTATATCCAAGAGTCATTTAAAATATTTCCTATTTCCCTTAGCCTATAAGATAAGTTTTTCTTTTCAAGACTATCTTAAATTTTAATTATGGACCTTTTCCTAGGTTTCAGGTGAGGAGATCAGAGAAAGTGTCTCATAAAGAGTTCATGTCATGAAAAGTTATAAAAGAACAACTAGAAACTTAAAATGTCATTTAAGTACATTAAAGATTTTCCTACCCAGTTTCTTTAGGACTCATAATATTCTGTTAGTTCAGATATTTTATAAAGAAAATGACTGCCATGTGTACCATTTGTGGATGACAAATTTTCTAAGACTTAGAATCCACATTTAATAGTAAAAGATTCAAAGGTGCTTAAAGGGTTCTGTAATCTCTCAAGGTCATCAGTGTAAATATTGATCATTATTGAATCAGAGACACACAGGCCATAGTAATCAACAGAAAGACAGACAACAGTCTGTTCTTCCATTCAATAAGCTTTTATTGAGTATGACTTTGTGTAGACAAAAGTACAGTAGGTACCAAGTCTCTGTCCATGGAATTTAGGATGCTTAATATTCCATCTTCCTAAACAGTAAAAGGATTTGTCAAAGAATGTGGAGCCCTTAAGAATAGGTCATTACCAGAACCCAGGGCTCCTAACACTCCATCTTTCATTAGAAACATAAACAAGCAATTATTTCACTTAATAATTGGATTTCAAATCTAAATAATAAGCAAATGCAGCCTGTATGTCTACCTATCGGTTAATTTTTCAACCATCTTGCCATACCAGATCTCAGCTACTTACATGGTGGGTTAACATAAAATCCAGGCAAGCTAACATGAAGGAAATCATACAGATTCTTACTACAATTAATATCCACATCTAGACCAAGTGATTAAAGACCATCCTAAGCAGTTACATCTTTAGGTAAAGAAAAGAGTCTTCAATATAAAGCAAAAGGCCCCATATATTCTGTAAACCAGATTCACTAAGAGAAGCTAAATCTGTATCTATGAAAAAAATTCCACACCAGGAGCATCACCCTCAATTATAGTTTTTATATATATATATATGCATATATATATAAAATATATATTTACCAATTGTAGCTTATACATACATTAACACAAAAAAACTTGAATAATGTATCTTTTAACTCAAAATTTTTCTATTACAGTTAAATATGAAAGGATCAAATTTTTGGTGATTGCCTTAAAGAATGCTGTGGAGATATATGCTTGGGCTCCTAAACCATATCATAAGTTTATGGCATTTAAGGTAAGCAAGCATGTGATTACATAAAATGGGCTTTTAAAAAAAAAATTTTCAGTTTCTACCGGTTAATAAAGTAATCGTTTTCCATATAGACCAATACCAATTTTCCATAATAAACCTGTTTTAAAAGTATAGGTACTCTTGGATTTATTATTTCAAGAGTAAAGATTAAGTATTTAAAAATGCTGTTGGTGGGTACAATGTGCATTGCTCCAGTGATGGATGCACTGAGGGCTTTGACTTCACCACAATATATCAGTGTAGCAAAAAAAAGAATTAAAAAAATTTTGAAAATAAAAATACTATAAAATTAGTCACATTAAAATTGCGGTATGCCCTCCTCCATTTGAGATCTATGAATTGTCATCTTCAAGAGACATTTAGTATGAAATGGCTACCATACAAAGCATTGACAATGATATTATACAATATTTGTTGTAAAGCCACCTAAACTAGGAAGGCAGCCCAATGCCAATAGCAGTACTGAATCTCAAGGTTAAACTGAGTCTCCAAATCTTATAGTCCTCATAAGTCTCTCCGGATAAAGTCCCTAAAACTGAGTTGTTGTTTATATATCCCCACTGCTAACTTACGGAAATGACCAAGTTTCTAGGTTTCTCTGCATTCTTCAATTTTGATTGCCTTTTCATTTTTTACCTCGTCTGAGTCTATACCCACCATGGTTGGATTGGTCACTTGTGAAATTCAGCAGTAGTGGGATAGGGATATGCTATTCCCATTGGCCCCAGCTCATGAAAGCTGACCCCCAAATACCAGGAGGACTGGAACTTGCAGGATGTGTTCAGCACCACATAGCTGATAGCTGATGTGAATTTATCTTCTGTTCTCTCTTTCTCTGCCTCTGTCTGTCTCCTTCTCTGGAGCTCACTGGCCCTCACATTTTCTTCCCACTCTGTGGCTCTTATCTTCCATTAGCTCTTTATTCTTTTCTGCCACATATGCCATGGAAGGGCAGAAACTGTCCTGGAAACATTATGTAGGCCCTCTTCAGAGCTGAATTAGCCCACTTCTGTCTTGTTCTCTTAGTGCAAATGGCTTATTTGTGATGTGCTCAGGGAGATAGATTCATCAGTGGAAATGGACTCCCCTCCATAGCCCCTTTTATGGAAAGAAATTTTTGGAATGTATTATTAGTAATAACACTTAAAGGATGACTCCTAAAAGCTAAAGTGGTGCTGCTGTTCTGCCAAAGTCTCTCTCTGCAAAAGCTTTTCAATCAAGATCTCATTCCCACTCTGGTTCTGAAGTTACCACCATCAGTTTACTAACCAGAGCACATGAGAGAGTGTGAAATGCTCTGTTAGCAAACCGGACCCAGCCTGGAGAGAGGGAAGGGCAAAGGCAAAATCTTGAACAGCAAAGTCAGGAAGTGGCAGGAGGTTGAGCCTTTCCTTGGACAAGGATAGGAGGCTAACTTCCGAGGCTCTGAGAATGGTGTGAGCAAAAGATGAAGAGAGAGGGGTCTGATAGGTAGGCAGTGGTATTACAGCCAAGGCCACTGTGGGTTTCACAAATCCTCTCCAGGATTTCAAGGCCCAGTAAAGGTAGAGTGTGATTAAATAATGGCAAAGAAAAATGGCAGAGGAACAAACACTTGGCAGTTAGTTGAGACTTGGGCCCTACATTCCAACACACAGAACGTTGACAGACTTGGACCAGAGCTCTCTTTTTATCCTTTCTAATTAAACCCAAGTAGTCAATGTAAGCCATCAGTCTTGTGATGTTTTGCCACCAAACCCAAACTATCGCCTTCTCTATTGCCAAACCCAAGTCTCAGATCTCAACATTAAGTTTAGAGGAATTGCCAATCTGATGCCCACTTGATCGCTGAAGGAAAATTAAAACCAGAACATGCCCATTAATCCTGAACTGGCTTAGAACAGAGCCGTCCTTGGCTGTCCATCCCAGACTGTCTCTAAAAGGGTAGCCACCATGCCTGGGCCTGGCTGCCACACGGCAAAGAGAAGGCCAAAGAGGCTGGACCTTCTCCTGAGGGCAAAGTCCGAAAATAAACACAGTACCCACCACCAGGTTATTAATATACAATGGCACTATCAAAATTGACAATTATATACCAATTTCTTTGCCCTGGAGGACAAGGGGCAGAGAAAGGGGCACAAATGGGTGCCAGACCCTGCTCCTAGAGCCAGAACATGAATAGACCTAATACTGAAAGAGAAATTTCCTACATTTTCAATTTAATAAAGTCAGAAATTAACTTCCTCTAGACAATGGCTAAAGGATAAAATTATTAAGATAACCTCTTTGGATGATGTGGGTACTAATGGAGTGATTTTTAAAGTCTTTTGCAGATCTCCAGCACAAGCCTCTGCTAGTGGATCTCACAGTAGAAGAAGGTCAAAGATTAAAAGTTATTTTTGGTTCACACACTGGTTTCCATGTAATTGATGTTGATTCAGGAAACTCTTATGATATCTACATACCATCCCATGTAAGTTCCCAGAGGCACACTGTCAAGGGCTCTCTCTACAAACAGCCTGCATGTAGAAAGACATTTGTTTTTGCGTATTTTTAGTGGAAGTCATGCTAACTTTTACTAATCACTAAAGCAGATGGACTTCAGGCCTTCATTAAATAGAATGCTTTTAATAACTAAAAAATATAGATTTAGCTAATTTTTATGACTTCCTAAAACTGAGTAACATATCCTAGAATTTATTTGACATTTACATGTTGTCTCTTTGGATTTTAGATTAAAATGAGTATGATATTTTTCCTTCAAGGGCATAAATTTTGTATCATACATGAGTTTTTGAAGAGAGATTGGTTTCATTTTATGTGGGAGAAAGCCAATGGTCAGATGATAATTTCTTGGAAAACATCCTTTTTCTGCTCTCTTTAGTTCCTCTCTTCAGCTTGTGGGCAATGTGGAATAGTGGAGTTAGACACACTGGAGCTCATACCCTGGCTTTAGCATGTATTAGTTTTGCAACAATGGGCACAATAGGCAGCTTCTCCAACCCTCGGCTTTCACATCTATAAAATGGAGATAAAAGGACCTATCCCAAAGGGTTATCATCAGTAATAAATGAGACAATGGATCTAAAGCACTTGGCACAGGGCCCTGCAAATCGTAGTTCTTATTAACAATATAATACTCATATTACTATTCCAACACATTGCCTAAAACATGACTCTTAAAGAGAAGCACTGCACGTGGATGCACTTATTAGGATTGGTGTAGTCTGTGTGTCCCATGTGTAATCCCAAGAACTAACATACAGTAGAAACTATTTATCAGGAAAATCTGAGGCCTAATCTGTTGCTGACTAGTATTTTGAGAATTTGAATACTTTGCTGTACAGAAGAAAAAAGTTGTTTTAGTATATTACATACACCCACTCACACACACACAATTGCTGTTCATTGCTGCATTACAGCTTTTAATTCTTGCGTATGCGTGTGCACACAAAGACTCACAGCTCGTGTTCTCAGTGAGGTGACTAGGACATCACTGTCATCACTCTCAGTCCTCTTCTTCCTACCCATCTAGCCCATACTGAGCTGCCATGACATTTTCAACCAGATCACAGTAGCACCACATCGCTTTTTCTGCAACAAGCTAATCTACACTTACTTCGATAACGTGATTTTTTTAAGTGAATGGTAATTCTAAATTTTTTTCTAAAGAAGCCATTAATTTGAATTTTTTTTTTGTATTTAAACACTCAGATAAACAATCTGTGTTTTATAGACTCATAGACTTTTTGATAGGAGTGTATTTTGGCCCCATTTAGGTGATCTCCATTAGATTCAGCTACCTTTACATTATTGTCACCTTTTTTGGAAATGGTTGTTCTAATGGAAAACACATGACTTTCAATGCCAGCAAGACATGTGCTCAAATCCCAGTTCTACTATCAAATACTGGTATAGCTCTGGTCAAGTTACATAACCCTTCTGAGATGTAGTTTCCTCACCTGTAAACAAAGACATCCACTGTGGGGAGCTTTCTAAAGAATGGAAATTATGTATGTAAAGGGCCCAGTGGTTGACACATAGTTGGTGCTCCATAGATGTGGGTGTTGTTTTAGGGACAGGTAAATTGGATTCTTAATCTAGTGACTAGGTTTGTATTTACCAGGTCAGTGGCTAAATAAAACAAAGCAAATGAAAGCAAGTTTCAGTCTTTATGGTGAAAATGAAACACACAACAAAAAAATACCTCTTTTTTTGTGGTTCTTAGAAATGAATAGTCAAGGTGTTGTCTTATTTTTAAAAAGAATAATGCTTGGCCTTTCTTTGTCTTCTAGATTCAGGGCAATATCACTCCTCATGCTATTGTCATCTTGCCTAAAACAGATGGAATGGAAATGCTTGTTTGCTATGAGGATGAGGGGGTGTATGTAAACACCTATGGCCGGATAACTAAGGATGTGGTGCTCCAATGGGGAGAAATGCCCACGTCTGTGGGTAGGTTAACCATTCCTTATCTCCTTCAGCAGTTACACCCCCCAAATGAAACGAAAGTCAAGAAATGTGAAACAACCATTTGATTCCACAAAAAATGTCTGTGAATAACTCTTGTAAGACTTGCTTTGTCTGTTTATCTCAAGTCGTTTGTCATTTTGTGGTTAAGATGTGATCAGATGCTGTGAGTTATTGCCCATCTAATGTTTTTAATGCAGTTTTGGAAATTCCTTTTGACAGCCTACATTCATTCCAATCAGATAATGGGCTGGGGCGAGAAAGCTATTGAGATCCGGTCAGTGGAAACAGGACATTTGGATGGAGTATTTATGCATAAGCGAGCTCAAAGGTTAAAGTTTCTATGTGAAAGAAATGATAAGGTAAATCCGTTTCAACATTTGCATTAGTGTTTGCATTTTAAGAGACCACCAGGTACCTGTGAAACCTTCATTTTCCTTTATACTGATTTGAATCACATCTTGTGTTAAACAATCAATATTATCTTGAAATGGCATTATTTGGTTTGATTCATGTGAACACTCAAAATATATTATTCACATATCAAAAAAGACATAAAAACATCTAGAAATTCCTTATAAACTCTTAGTAATTTTTGTGGCCTACAGGCCTCATGGTGACTCAGCAGATACCCCAATTCTCCTAAGCACTTAGAGCAGTTGGCCCATCATTAATCATCTCACAGTGGGTCGACTTTATACTTCCACTTTTAGACTTTTCAGGAAGTCACTTTCAAGACTTAACCCATCACCTTATATTCATGTTTAAATGTAAAGCATTTGACATGTAGAAGTATAAACTTTTTAAAAATATCACCCATTCATTAAGGAATACACAATCACAAACTCAA
Source organism: Avahi laniger (assembly GCA_963575035.1). Classification (NCBI taxonomy): domain Eukaryota; kingdom Metazoa; phylum Chordata; class Mammalia; order Primates; family Indriidae; genus Avahi; species Avahi laniger. The sequence goes on along the minus strand of CAUYSK010090663.1, from coordinate 24,938 downwards.
CTAGTGCCATGTCCTGTGTCATTCCAGCCATGTTTCTTCTGAAATGTTATAGGAGAACTGTTTTCCAGTGAAATCAGCTGTGTCCGTCTGGTGTGATCAGTCACCTCAGAGGAGTCTTCTGCAGCAGTGCTGCTTCTAGCTTGCCCTCCCTGTAGAGTAACCCAGAGGTTTTAGTAGCTAAGCTGTACTGCATTTGTGAATTCATCCTTTGTGACTATGGCCAATATAGAAATGCTGTCCCCAAAGCAACAGACATAAACACCTATACAAAAGAGAGTGATGGGTTGAAGTGTTGTACACCTTTTTTCCCACCCCAATTCCCCAAGGGATAGGCTGGTCTTAGTCCAACCCTGGTGATGTGGGCCTGGACTATAGTAGAACCCTGGCCAACTACTCTGACCTGGTGTGGTCTGGGTGGATAACAGAATGGGTAGCAAGGATGGTTCCAAGGGTAACAGAGTATGCCAGAAAACAGACCTAACCTAATGAAACTCCAGCACCCACTGGGTCTCTGGGGATCGTGAGACTAGGAGTGATCTGGGCATGGACACCCACACTCTGGCTCATTAAAGACCCACCCCAGCAGGCCTATTCCAAGTCATGCCCACACTCTCAGGAGTAGTCTGAGAACACACCAGTGTCTGGGGCCAGAGGTTTAGAGGCCAGGGCATATGACCTGGGGAGAAGAGAAACCCTCTCTTTCCCTCACTGGGGTTTTCCATGGGCCCTCTCTGTCCTTCCTGTTTCATTTCATTGACCCTAAGAGTAGCTTTACTTTCATATGTAGCATTAGCTGAATGACAAACATTTCCACAGAACTTCTGAAGAAGTTGTTGTTGGGAGAGAGCATTCTTCTGATGAAGTTGTGGAAATGAAGTAGCAGAGACTTTATACTAGTGACAAAAGCAAATGCCTCAGACCAAAGCTAGGTGTTGGCTGACTGAAGGGCTAGACCACAGCCCCAGATATTATTTTCCTGGGGCAGTGGTTCATTTACATTCAGCTCAAGCAAGCAGTAACCCAAATTTTGCTCACTTCTCTCAGTTGTTTGATAAAATGATTTAACAGACTCAAGACCTAATGGACTGTGGTTCTACTTATTAATGCCATTATCTCATTTGGCCTAGGATATGCTGGCATCAGCAGAGAAGCTGCACATTAACTCTTGAAATGCCCAAATAGATAGGCATTAAACCCCTTATTCTATCTGACCACGATCACTTAAATTTTTTTAATTTTAAATTTTAAAAAGTGAAAACTGAAGTTGTATGCTAGTCAAAATTCCCCCTTGACTTTGGGAATTTGCAAAGACTCTCTTGCAAAACCTTGAAGTCCACTTTCTTGTCATTTATGGGAGAGAGAAGGGGAGACTTTGTGCCTTTATAGAAGTTAACAAAGGACCTATTGTGTCCTAGGCCAGAAAAACAGCACATTATTTTAACACGAAACTCCCTTTTAGAATGTAGCCACCTAAAGGGACGTTAAAGATCAAGATACAGTCCCCTCGGCATTCCTAGAGGCCAGTACGCCAATAAGTGATAGTAACAACCATAATAATAAAGGCAGGAGCATTTACAGAGGATGTACCATATCAAAAGGCACTTTATAAACACCAGCCATTGAGTCTTAAGAACTGACACATGGCAAGGATAGGACATGTGAGAGAAAATGGATGGACGGTTGAAGAAAAGAGGGGAAAAAACCATGCAGTTGAACTAACTTCTTTTTAATTTCAAACAGGTATTTTTTGCATCCGTGCGATCTGGAGGAAGTAGCCAAGTGTTTTTCATGACCCTCAACAGAAATTCCATGATGAACTGGTAACAGAAGAGCACTTGGCACTTATCTTCATGGCGTTATTTCTAATTTAAAAGAACATAACTCATGTGGACTTATGCCAGTCTAGAGGCAGAATCAGAAGGCTTGGTTGAACATATCGCTTTCCCCTTTTCCTCTCCCTCTACCCCTTCCAATACAGTCCATCTTTCAATGTTGCAGCCTGGTTGAAAAGGAGAGAAAAAGGTGGCAGGAATTTCCAGGAGATTCCCAAGAATGCTGCCTTGTCTGTGGACAGAGATGGACCATGTGCCCTTCGGAGTTAGGGATAAAAACAAATATTGTGTGCTCTTATGATTAAGCTGTGTTATAGTGGGGTTTTGAGTTTTTTTCTTTTTTACCTTTTTTCTTTACCCTCTTACTCTGTAAGAATGGGGAGAGAATGCATATTGAGAAAACAAGTCTGTTTTCAATTCCGTCTGCCTGCTAGCTTTAAGTATACGGTATGTTGTAAAATTTCCAATTTCCAGTGGTGAGAGACAGCACAATAAATGTACCTTATCTCCTTACGCTGAAGGTCGTAACTGCATAGTGAGGTAATTTAAGAACTCTCTTGCCTTCACCAACCCGAAAGGTTGCTTTTTGATGGCAACTGGCTAATGAATTTTTAAGAGAAGAAAAATACTAGTTTTCCCCTCTTTTGGGAAATACTTTTAAATGGCTAAACTACTAGCCTTAGTCTAATAAAATCAACTACCACTTTTGTGAGTCTGACAGGCCGTATTTTTATATGGCCTTTTACGGAATGGAGTATGTTGAATGGGATAGTAATGCCATTGCGTTGAGCTGGCCTAGCGATTGAGGGACTCTGTAACACAACTTTCCCTCAGCTATCGTGCAGCAGATCAGGGCAAAAGATGGGAAGACAGATGGGGTCAGACAGAAAGACCTTCTGGGAAACAAACATATGTATTCCACTTTCAAATGCGCAAAGCCTCCACTGGGTTTGGGCTTCATTAGGACTGAGACTTCCTTGAGTTCTTTCTGGGAATTGGGGCATGAATGACATCCAGGCTCTGGACATTCCCAGCTCTCTGCGGAGGGTGCCACTTTCTCAAGATGAAAACTGTGACTGAAAAAAAATTAATAATAAATGTTTCTGAGCTGCCTGTGTTCTCCCTGGGTGGGTGAGAGAAGGGACTAGACTCCTAAGCCTGCCTCAGATACAGCAGGCATCACTGGCTCAGATTTTAAAGAACTTGAAAGCAAGGCTTTGGCCAAAATTCTGAGACCCCAATCACTTTACCTTCCTCCAAATTACCCAACATATGGTAAAAACAACATTTGTGTAGAGATGTGTATGTATTTAGTTCAGGTTGACTTGTGTCCTTATAAACTCTTACTCGAATGATTTGAACTTTTACGTGACTGTCTGGAATTTTTTTCCAAAGCTACAAGCATGGCTGCCTGTGGTATCGAGGTGTTGCAAAATGGTATCTGTGTTGCGCTTCCTGTTTTAACCTACCTCGTTTTGTTTGCTTTTGTTTCACTGTCCATCACAGCAGTGTTATCTCCAGGAGACATATAGAGAGCTCAACTGGCAATCTCAGGTGTATTCAATATTTTTAAAACAGAACAGTAGTTGACCAAATTATCCTTTTAAAAAATTTGGGAGCAAAATTTAATGACAAAAACTGATGTGGCTTATTTCTAGAGAAAATGATTACTATAATTAGATCAAAAAAAGAGGAAAAACTTATGATCCTACCGATTTTGCCTAAATACATGAGCAGCTAATGTACTATTAATGAGAACGAAATACCCATTACGAAAATGGAGCCATTTCAATCTAGTGGTTTGGGCGAGGGGGGAAAGAGAAGGGCAAAGATTCTGGTTTCTGGGGTAGCTCATTATGCCCCTCCTGGAAAGGTAGTTGTCATTTGCACTTATTTTAAGCAGGTAACACCCAGGAATGGAACTGAGGATTATCTTCAGGCAATCATCAAGATGTCCTCGTTATGGTCCCTTTAGCTCTCAAAAGCAATGAAATCCTCCCGTTCTCATTTTTACTGCCATGGTTCTGCTCCAGAACAACACTTTCTTCACAAATTCCATGCAACAACTTCAGCAATAACTTTTTGGACTGAATTTAGCAACTACTGTAATTGGATGCTGACGTGGACAAAATATATTGATTTAGGTTTGGTCCCCAAATGTGATTGCCCCCAGCTCTTTATATTGCTGCTGTGGTATTTTAAACCAGAAGCTTCTTTAAATTATGTTGCAAACTGATCTTTGTTTTTATGTTTTGTTTTGTTTTTATTTCTAAGTAATAAGTCCGAAACACACAGCTTTAAATGATTTTTTTATTGTGGGATTTTGGGTACAGTTAAGAAATAAAAGGGAATCATTGTGTTTAAACATAAGGTAGTTTGTGAATGTATTTTTTAAAATCTAGATTCATTGAAACAAAAAAATCATAAGAAAACAATATTAATGCAGTCTTGTTTACAGTATGTACAGTGACATAACATAGAACATGAGCTTTTCTGGTGCCAACAACAATAAAACACAGACGTTAAACATCAAGCTATGCCTTTTATATTTTTGTACAAATATTTTACACTGAATACAAGGCAAAACCAAATTTAAAATGGCCTCCCGCAAATCCATGCTTTGTAAAATATATTTAAAAAATTCCTTGAAGCTTTTATCTTGAAAAATACATTTTCTCCAGCAGGACAGACCTAGCCCTGACACGAGGAGGCCTAAGTCATACAAAATATATCAGAATGGTGTCCTTGTGGTTCATACAATTCCAAACTTTTTGGTTTGCTTTAATTCCTTATTTTTTGGGTGGGGGGAGAGTTGCTTTTCATCTATTTTATAGCATCTCCATAAAAAATATCTTTAGTTTTTATCTTTTTATAGGTGATTTTGTCTCTGGAAATTGGCTCATTTTATTATTTTCCTACAAAGAGAAACTGGAGAAACTGAGCCCTCTCTCCAAGTAAGTTTCACTAGATCTGTCAGTTCTTACTGCTCTAAACTGGTCATCCTTCAGTCAAATCCACTGAGCCTGTCCACACTGTAGATTTGGTCTGGGGTCTGGCAGGTGACCATCATCCCTGGGTGCCAGCCCGGATGTTGTAGCACAGATTCCTGCATCCAGTGGGTGGTAGGAACGGATGACCAATGAGGTCCCTTCGAATAATGAGAGTTTTTCCCCTGCCAGTTCCAGGCAGACCATTGTCAGCCCACAGTGCCAATGAAGACAGTGTGCACTAACTTCCACCTAAAATCTAATGGCTCTATTTAGAATAGATACCATTATTTTTCTTGGAGACTTCTAAACAATGCTTCAAGAAGACCTAGAACTATTATTTATTCAACAGGGTAGATCAGATACAGATAAAACCTCACAAGGCCACTTGGACGGGGACTCCATTTTTCTAACACTTTGACATTGTTTTTCCAAGGTGCACTCCTAACATACCTTGCATCGAGTACACGTTTTTTTAAAACGTCTTAATTCCTGGTTGTCAAAACCTACTAACCATTTTTTGTCTGTGCTAGTCTCTGGTCCCTCCTGTGCAGTAGATTAGAAAGATGTGAAATTCAGGCCAGAGCCACTTTGGTTTTGTCCACTGGCAGAAAAGAAAGCGGCTAATGTCTCACATTCCTTGAAGTTAAAAAAAAATGCTACTATTATGTGTACCAGTTCTCGTCACTGTATTTTTGAAATGTGAAAGAGCTCTTTGTGTCAACAGTGTGTGCTGTCTTTGAAAGTCTGCTTGAACAGGCATCACTTGCATTTGTGCTGATTGCTTTAAGATGTGCTACATTATTTTTAAAAAAGAAGATACAATTATTGATCAAAATTTAATTTTAACCTACTATAGGAAAACATGAGAAAATCCACAATGTGCTAATGACAATTCTGAATGACCCTACCATGCTCCTTCTATTCCAAAATCTCCTCTTATACTATGTTCTGACCATCTTAACAGTTTCTGTAAATTATTACTTACCTTTTAGTTTATTCCTCAAACATTTATATCTAACCAAATCAAACAAAACATAACATGACCCACTAGCCAACCAAAAGTTGACCTTCCCTGAGACTATATGGTTGCACCATAAATCTAAAATTCAAAAGTCTAAATTTGATTTAATTTACCTGCCCATTTGTCTCATACATGGCACTACATTTTGGCCTTGGTCAGTATAGCAGTATCAGGAACCCTGAAGTGAGCTGTCACCGGGTCTCAAATAAAACGGGTATAAAGTGTTCTTTTTTCAGGAGCCCCAGCAAAGAAGAAAACCTCTTGAGAATTCGCAAGCTTGAAGTTGACAATTTGTATATTTCTACCAAACATTTTCTAGTGTTGTTTTGATTTCTATACTGTATCATTTTTCTGGGAGTTTTTCCATAGATAACTAGAATATTTCAACAATTTGCATAGCATTAAACAGTGTGAGAACATAACCCTGTGCTTTGAACGTTATTCTTCTAGACCACCTATTTCAGGAAGTGCCAGAATACAACACAATAAAAATCCCCATCAGAGCCTTTTTAAACAAAAGGTCCTGGATAAGATTTGAGCTATTTTAAATTCAGATCAGAATCTTGGACTCTGTGTCCATGATGACAAATATTTGGACAAAAACTAGAAAATACAGTTCCAAATACAAACATTCATAAGTTTCTAGATTTTTGGTTTGTGTAGATATCTTCAAACTAACTCTTTGCATGATAGGGTTGGATTTTGATGGTTGATTTTTATCAGCACCAAGTTGCACTGCACTACTGAGGCTGAGCAAAAGCTGGTGGACAGGTGAGTCTTCATTTCCAGTAATAAATCATTATTTGTACACAACACATACCCATGCCCCAGATGGGGCTTTCCCTTACCTCTTCCCCTGGGATTAGTGTTAAGGAATAATAATCCTTGGGGTTCATTTAAGAAATCTAAGAAATCTCAGACATTACCCTGAGTCAGAATTTCAGCAGAGAAAAAAAAAGAAAAAAGATGACAGCTTGGATGAATTTAAAATTGGATGTTGTAAAACTATTTTTGTATGTTTTAAATGCCTTATACTGTTAACACAACTTTAGAAAGATGCCAAATCTATAATATTAGAAGAGAAAACTCATTTTGCTATGCCTACAATTGTTTATATTTTTTAAATCTCCAGTTTTCAAAAGTGCTTTAAATTGTCAAAAATTTGGCTAAAACTGGATATAGTCTCACGTGAGTGAAGATAAAAGAAGAAAATCTTGCTGGTGTATTTCCCAGTGAAAACTTTTGGTTACTTTCAAGTATTTTTTTTCCTGCAACATAAATGATTCAGGAAGTACTTCCTGTAGTCGTTTCAAGCAGCAGTTAGAAATGCTTTGGTAGGTTCTAAGCCAAGGTTTTCCTATACAGTCACTGCCATGCCCTGTAATATATTAAGTTATCTCTGTCAAAATGTGAATAATAAAACATTAATAGAGGGATGCCCATTTGTTCCTCATTGCCGTTTCCAGGCTATTATCCCTCCCTCCTCCTAAACACCGCTTTGAAGCTCTTGCCATCAGCCTATAAAGTCTCTGTGTTACCCTGTCACTCCCCCTCATTGCTCAAGTCGTTCAGCCCTTGGTTCACTGTTGTTCTCTCCACTACCACCCTTTCTTAATCCTTGATGATTTCGGTATCCACAATCCCACAATATCGTGACTTCCCAGTTTCCTGATCTTGTCCAGTGAAACTTGCTACCAACTACTACATCAGCTTCTCAAGGGATAGTAGGCATTTCTTATTTGCTCTAGGTAGAGCCCATCCAACTTCACCAAATGAAAGCTATTACCCCAGAAATCATTCCCTCTCTTTTCTGTACCACCAATGTTTCCCATTCTATTGGAGGATTTCACTACACTCATGCTGCAATAGCTCCTGTTTTACAAACACCCTCTTTGGCCCCATCACCTCCTCCAACTACCATCTTCTTTATCTGCTTCTCTTCACAGAAAAACTCCCCAGGAAGAACCGTGTGTACTTACTGCCCCAAATTCCTCTCCTCCCTTGGTCTTTTGAACGAACACAAATCAGACTTTCATCCACACCATAGTGGCTCTTGCTAAGGACATCAGTGATCGCCATGCTGTCAGATGCAAAGGTCAGGTCTCTGGCTTCATGCTGCTTGACTTACCTGCAGTCTTTGACACATTAATACCTACTTCCTTCTTGAAACATTTTCTCAGTTCTGGGACTTTTTTCTCATGTTCTCTCACCTCCCTGGCCATTCTTCAATCTCCTGTGCTGAGTTCCTGGAGTGCCTCAGTCCTGGGCATCTCCTCTCTAAGTGATCTCTTCCAGTCTTGGGGCTTTAAAAACCATCTACACACTGACAACACCCACATTTTTATCTCCAGCCCCAACCTCCTTCCTAAATGCCAGATTTGTATGTCTACTTTCCTACCTGGCATCGTCATTTGGATGTGTAATTGGCATCTCAAACTTGTCCAAAACTAAGCTAATTTGCACCCCACCCACCAATATACAGTTGTCTCCCCCTATCTGTGTTTTCTCTTTCCTCGGTTTCAGTTACCTGAGGTTACTGTGGTCTGAAAATATTAAATGGAAAATTCAAGAAATAATTCATGAGTTTTAAATTTCCCACTGTTCTGAGTAGCTTGATGAAATCGCACACAATCCTGCTTTATCCCACTCATGACGTGAATCGTCCCTTTATCCAGCATATCCATGCTGTACGTGCTACCCGCCCATTAGTCACTTAGTTGCTGTGTCAGGTGTCAGATTGACTGTCATGGTATCGCAGTGCTGTGTTCAGGTAACCCTTATTTTACTTAACAATGGCCCCAAAGCACAGGGGTACTGTGCTTAATTCATAAACTAATCTTTACCATATGCATGTATGAATGCATAAGAAAAGGCATAGTATTGATAGGGTTTGGTGTTGTCCACAGTTTCAGGCATCTGCTGTGGGTCTTGGAACTAATCCACTACAGTCCTGTCTATGTCAGTAAATGGTGGCTTTATTCTTCCACATCAGAAAATCTTGTTATTACCCTTAATTTTTCTCTTTCACATACCACATCCTCTCCATTTCTTTAAAACCCTGTTTTCCCTAGCTTTAGAATACATCCACAATCCAATCTGGGTCCAAGCCACTTTTTGCCTGAGATGATGCTTTCAAAACATAGACCAAGTTATGCCACTTTTCTGCTGCATCCCTCAATGCCTTCCCACCCTGCCTATAACATCAGCATCCTTACAGTGGCCTATAAGACCACTGTAATCTTCACTACCTTTTGCCCCATCCCAACCACCACTTTCGACTCTCTGACTTCATCTACTATTTCCATTCGTTCACTTCGATCCAGCCACACTGGCCTCCTCACTTCACCCAGAAACCCTCAACACATGCTCCTGTCTCAGAGGTACGCCCTTGCTGTTACTCCTTCTGAAACCTTCTTCCCCAACATGTCTGCATGGCTTGCTCCCTGTCTTCCTTAAAGTCTCAGTACAAGTAATTCCTTCACTATCAGAGACCTACACCAAATAACCTCTAATCCTCTACTCATTTTCTGCTTTATTGTCTTTGACAGTATTTATCACCATCTACTTTGCTCACTGGTCTGTCTCCAATGTTTTGAAGAATGCCTGGCAAACAGTAGTCAATCAGTATTTGTTGGATGAAAAAATAAATGAAAATAAACAATAACAAAGTTTTGGATATTTTTTAAAATGGCGTAAAACTATATGGTTGTTTTAATTTCAATATCAAGACAAAAAGTTGTCTCCAAAGTGTGTGTCATAAAAGCATAGGTTTGCTTTCATATAGAAAAATAGAAAAACTTCACGGATTTTCTCTCCTGGAAGACTGTTGTAGATGGAATACACCCGGTATGACTGGCTATACTTTCTTGCTCCATGAATCATCTTGACAGGCCAAGTTGCAGGATTGGAAGAGAGGCTGTCATATACAGCCTTGAGAAAAGCAGCATATCAAAACTCTTACATTTTTATAGATAATGATCCATTTTAAGCTCTTGGCATTGCAATATGTGCAGAGTTATTGGATGTAAGGGGAGGATTCTGCATTTTGTTTTCTGGTCTAAATGCTTAAAACCTACAACATTTTTTTTCTAAAACAAGAAGTAAACAACAGTGACAGCACCTGCCTGCCAAATGCAGCTTTAGGAAAGCCTAATAACATTTGGATCTTAACCATCTTCCAAGTGACAACAGCTCTGCCTCCTTGGGCAGGCTCTGGCATCTGTATATATTCAGCTCCACTGAATGTTGCATGAAATCGCATTGTAGGAAATTGACATATGCCTTCTCATGAATTCATTGTTTCACTCAGTTTTGTAAAGGGTACACCCTATAGTTTCAATTTGTTTAATCATGTATTTTCCTGCTCACTTAATAAATCTTTTAAGAAAATAAAGAAGATAATGAAATGATGTAATATGAAGCAATATAACAGTGAAAGAAATTTTTGTTCCTCTATTATTTTCTGTGTCTTTTCACAAATCTGGTGAGATTAAGGATATTGTGTAATTCAAGCTAAATAGCCAGGGTCAAAGTCTTAACCTTCCCAGGAGCAAAACCATTTGGGGGTTCCATGGAGCTTATTTGCAGATTCCTGAAGTCCATTATAAAAGATAAAGGGCATTGGTTCTATGAACAGGTACAGAATTGAAACAGATGCTAAGAAAAGCCCAAGGTGTCACAGTCACTGTGAATTATCTAGAGTATCACACATTCCAGTTGTTAAGATAGAATAAGTGTTTTCAAAACGAGTTCTCATAAATTTGCATTTAAAATACTTTACAATGTTGGTTGTCTTTTAAATTGTATCTCACCAGCTTGAATACATGTTTTTATATTTTCATAAGCAACGAAGTCCATGTTCTGTAACAATAACAATTTGACAAAGGGTTGCCTCCCTCCAAAAATAGTCATCTTTATTTCCAAAGTTCAAAGTAAATTTACCAAGTGAAGGCATGAGGGCAGCAATGAGCAGCATCATGGTCTGACTAAAGTACTCAGCACTGCACCCAATGCTCCACGATCTCAGGCTGTCATTTATAATTAAGTCCATTTAACAAGAGAGATGGCAGTTGAAACACTGAAGGATTTAGAGCTAGAAGGCATCACTGGAACAGAAAGAAACAGCCTAACCTTCAGCCTGACACTTTGCCCCCATCTCACCCCTCTCCCTACTGGAATAGCCATTCATAACTGGGGGCCTGTCAGCCAGCACAGGCCAAAGTTACCAATGGTCTGACACAAAGTGACCACAAAGGATGGCAGAGTGAGTTTTCCATATAAGTTCATTTAAAGAGTCTTATTTGGAGATGGCATGCCCATGTTGTAATGTTACAGTGCGTTTGAGAACTGATGCTGAGAATGGATGGCCATTAATTTTATTAAATGTTCTAGTTTGACAAAATTAAAAATTTGAATTTTTTTTTTCTTAGTCCTCAGAAGGTTTGGGGTTGAGTAGAGTAGGCTTCGCTTTGGTTTTGGGGGGTTTTTAAAAAAATTTTCCTGGCTAGTGAAATCCAAAAATGTGTGGTAACAACTGCTCTAGAGTATTTATAGAAGTCCAGACTCTTACTTTTTTCAGTATAGAAATAAACTATCTCAAAAATTGATAGAAAAAAAAAACTCAGGAGCATCATCCAGCATTGGGAACAAAGTGGGCACCCTACGGTGTCCTTGATTTAAATTTACATTGCTGGCTTCATCGAGTAAGTGGTAGTTAAGCTCGTCTGGAGTCCAGGAAACCGCTACAGGCTGCAACGCCATCACAGTGGACGTGCTGTGAAATGGAAGATGTCACGAAACTCAGAAGTCATCAGCTAACTGCATCATGGCCACCTTATCGGCCAATAAAAGATCAGTTCCCAATTTTCAAAAATGTGATGAGTTCCTATATCAACCTCAGAAACTGAAAAGCAACAAAAAGTTCAGTAATATTTTTAAATGAAACTGGAATTTATAAGCCACATTCATTTAAAAATAATACTTATACATATGAGTCTTTTATTTAGTCTATAAACAATGCCTGGGATACACATGGAGTGTTGGACCCCTTGCCATAACACCACACCCACCAGGGTCCCTATCCCATAGTTTGGAAAATGTAACTGTAAACATTTTCTCTAAGAACCCCCATTTGCGTTTTGGTTGTGTTTTATGGCAGTGCTTTAATGTAGATAATATATTAATGGTCATTGGTTCAGTTCATTTTAATAAGGCTGCCCTTACTACCTTCAAATGTCAAAGAACTTAATAAACATCACCATAGTAATTTTTGCCTGCTTATATGCCATCTGATTTAAAAAGTATCAAAGTATCTGAGGCAGCTATGATCTGACTTTTGATGAGCCACTGAAGCAAAGGCAGCATGTACAATCCGTGTGAAGAAAAGCAAAGTAGCTATTTATTTATCAGCTGCCTGTTCTCTAGCAGGCTCCACACTGGATGCTGAGGCCCAAACAGCTGATGAGGTGATCCCTGCCCTTAAAGAGTGACAATGACAAACAAGCACAATCTATCCTGTGGTCGAGGAATGCAGGGACTGCGGGGGCACCAAAGAGAAGGGAGAAGGGAGAAGGCCTTCACCAGACTACGGGCGAGGAAAATCAGAGGGAGGCTTTCTAGCCAGAGGGAGCATCTTCAGCAAAGGCACAGAGGAGTGGAAGAGCATGTGGGTACCGAAGTGGCAAAGAGTTCAGTATGACTAGGGAAAGTGCTAGTGGAGCAGGAAAAAAATATATCATTTGACTACATGAATGTTGTCAAAAGACAAAATGACGACAAATTCAATTTAAGATCTTAATTGGCTTTAAGTCACAATTCTAGAATTGGGCAGCCCTCACTCAGGCCCAGAACAGGTTCAAAGAACTCTGGAGCAACAACATGGTCAGATATTTATGGCAGAAAACAGAAGCTGGCATACAGGGGCAGCTTAACTGCTGTTTTGCCTTACTTGGATCAGCTGTGCGCCTGTGATTGACCGAAGTTCAGCTGCTGTGACTAAGACTCAGCCACTTGTTAGAAGAGTGTACTCCCACGTGAGGCTCTCAGTTAGTCTATGTCCCAAGTCAGATTGCAGTTTGCCATGTAAAGCCTGAAGTACGGAAGCATCCTCAGGCATAAACCTAATTTAACAACGTATAACATACTCTCTTAACCCCTATGCCCGCCCTCTTGACATGGGCCGTAGGGGTTTCAGAATCCTCATTCAGCCGGCTGCCTGGCCTCGGTGGCCAATGCTTGGTGAGCGAGTAACACTGTCAGTTAGGAACAGCCGCGATTCCCATGTGTCAGTGGTAGAAGCTCCTCCCACTCCCATTTCCTGCCCCGTGAGTAGATCATTTCGTGCATGTAATTCTGGGCATTCGTTTAGCTGTTTCCTGTAGAACAAAGCCCCCCAAATTTCCTCCATGAACCCCAGTTTTGAAGCATGAAGCTGTCCTGTGGTCCTACTAACCCAGAATTTCCCGATGACAAGAATCGCCTGAGTCCTTGTTACTAAGGCAAACTTCTGGACCAACCCACCCTGCTGTGAGCAGGAATCTGTAATTTTGATGCCCATAGTTCTAGACAACCCCCAGTCACACTATTGAAAAAACATTACATTTCTGGAGTTTTTCCTTCTTACCCTCTGAACAATTCTGCATTTTTCCAGCTTATATTGACAATGAAATTACAACCACCCCTTTCTCATGTTGTACAGGTGTCTTAGTTACCATCTTTTGTCCCAAGCAGGGCTTTGAAAAGAGTACTGTGACCAGCCACGTGGGCCATCTGGTTACTGACCTAGACTCCTCATCTACAGTCAAACCTCCCGGGTGGGCTTCGTCACTGTGGGCACACCCCTCCTGGCAGCCAGGAGCTCTGCTGCTCATTTAGGGGCCTGGGCTTCCTGCCTGGCAATTCTACGCTGCAGCATGTTGCCTCAGCTCACAAGACCTTGCTACAGACACCTACCTACTCTTGTAAGCAGGTCATTTTCATCTTGTTTTCTTGACGTTAATTTAATGATATCTTTTTAAAAAATACTCTTTTAAACACACATTTTATTCCTATGATTGAGTCTAGGCAAAAATAAATCAATGTACATTTTATTGCTATTATTTTGGGCTTATTTTCACACACTTAGCTGTTCTTCTATTGCTTTTAGTTGTTTTTATTTATTTATGCTTACCTACTATCTCTAATTTTCAAACTTACATTTATTTTTACTATCCTTTTTATTATCTTAGTTTTAGATTGAGATAAAAAAATTTTACTACTATTTATTAATGCTTATATTTTTTTCTTTTGGTTTTTAAAATAACCTTTATTTTTTAAAAAGTTAATATATGCAATATGGTAACTGAAAAACACAAGAAGCAAAGAACAAAGTCATCCACAATCACAAGCAGTTTTCAGTCCAACATGTCCTTCTGGGTCCTGAGTGTATATACACAACATCCAGCTTTAGGGGATTGAGATCGTACAGTTTGTATCATGCTTTTTCATACATCATGAATATTTACCAATCCAAAATCCCAAAGCTACATGAGTAGTTTGATAACCAAGAATACACTACACCAACTCAATCTGTTAGGAAAAAATATAATCCTGCATTTCTTAGGACAAATTTCGTAGAAGACAAAAACAGCAACAGGCCTCTAGATAAAAGTTTTGCAAAATTCCAATTAAAATACGGCAGTCCCTTAATGCTCCATTTAAAATGAAACCTAAAACAACAGAGTACACTAAGTGTAATATTTCTAAGAGAATTCATTATCACATCTATACCATTAAAATATTAGCAAGAAGGTATGTTTCCATTTAATAAATATTATTTGTATACAATGGAATATTACTCAATTATAAGAAACAATGGTGATCTAGCACCTCTTATATTTTCCTGCATAGAGCCTGAGCCCATCCTCTGAAGCGAGGTATCACAAGAATGGAAGAATGGGCTCCACGTGTACTCGCCATCAAATTGGCACTGACTGACCAACACTGTGGTGCTCACACGGTAGTAATGCTCAGGTTGGGGGTGAGTAAACTCACAACTAATGGATGCGGTGAGTGTAGTAGGGAGGAAAAGGCACACCTCAAATCATGGTTTGGATGAGGCAAAGTCATAACATGTAACCAAAATGTTTGTACCTCCATAATATCCTGAAATAAATAAATAAATATTATTTAATATATTCTTATAGTATAGTCAAAAGAGATGCACATACATCAATGGCTACCATCAAAATTTAAATATGAAGACATCTGCATACTTCTCTCCTTTCATACTTCTTTCTGCCCTTCTGATGCCAACCTAATGAACAAGTCATGATATACACTGCTCAGAGATGGTTTAACAATTTCATCTCAAAGATGCATCTTTTCTATCAACTATAACAAAAAAGATACTGACAAAATGGCTAATTTACTAATTGTACTTTTTATCATACATTGTCACCTCAAGACAAAGGTTAGATATTGCAAAATAATGAATTTTGTCCACAATAAACACAGATACTTTACTAAAAATGCACATATAGACCTATGGTTAAAATCTAAAGCTTTTTTCTAGATATGGAGATACTAGCAAAGTACCCTTCCCTTCCCCCTTCCTCTTCTCCCTCTTCTCCCACTCCAGTAACTAAGTACAGGATTATGTCTACCTCAAAGAGGTGGATTAATAAAGGTCATTCCCAGAAGACAGTCCTTCCTAAAAACCAACAAAAGGACATTTATAAAGGAATTATTTTACTACCTCTACTTTTAACATACTTTGAACAATAGGATTTGTTTATCCTTTAATACACAGCAATATTAACTAAACTGCACATACAGAACAATGGTTAAGCAATCTAACTATCTAACTCACTGGAACTGAACCCCTCTCTGCATACTTCTTCCCCGCTCCCAAACTCCCTACTCCCACACCCAACCTCGCACTGAACTGTCAGCATACTCTCCTAACAATTCCATGCCCCAAATGCAACCACTCCTGTGAAGTAACAAAAAATGCTTAAAGGGTATTACTTTAGTCCTCTACTTTTAACATATGTTGTATACTTTTAAACACCAAGAAAGACTAGGCATTTCAAATAGGACTTAAGTTTTTTTCCACTATACACAGTAGCATTGAATAAATGGTACACATTCATAACCAAAGCTATCATTTCAAAGTGTCTTCTAACTAGGAACATTCTGGCCTAGAATCCTTCCCCTTCCCACCTCTATCAACCCAGTGGACAGGTCTAAGCATCTGTAATGTTTGGAGGGGATTTTAACAATTTCACTTCCATAAGTGTTTTTCAGAACAACGGTCTTTCCTATGAATTTTAATGCAAAATCTACTCAATGTATTAGTTTACTAAATACCTTTGTCATATACTGGCAACCTCTTCAACATCTAGAAAGACTGAATATTGTAAATTGGACTCATTTGTCCTTTACATACACTATAAACACAGCAAAGTAAAATAAAATGCACACACAAAACAATGGTTATAACATGAAAATGTCTTCTAAATATGATCGGTCTGGCATAGAATCTTCTCTTCCTTCTCAAGGTCTTTTGCTCCATGTCCTCTAACCCACTGAACAACTGTAAACGGGTGTCACTGCCAGAGGTGCTCTAATAACTTCATTTCAAAAAGTCATTTCCAGAAGACCTTTTTCGCTATGATTTTTTTTTAAATAAATGGACATTTACAACATGTATGATTTTCGAACTCTGGTTTATCATGTCCGCAACCTCCTTCCATCTAGAAGGGGTAGATGTAGCAAGTGTTTTCAAACGTTGGGAGAAAAGTTGAAGCAGTTGTTCCATATTATACGCACAGAACTCCTATAACCAGCCAGTAAATTTTCCCAAAGGGTGGTGGGCATTTCCAAACGGCCAAGTGTGGCGTGGTATTTCTCTCTTCCGATATCAAGGTCTCATCTGCCGTCGTCCAGGGCTCCCAGGCCACAGGCCTTTGTCGGTCGTCATCAGAACTAAGTAGAGCTCGCCCAACTGGGGCAGAGCGGTCACACCAGGACCCGGATCTGCGCAGCTCCAAGGCCCAAAGAGGTGACGGGGCTCACGTCCACACACCCACCTTCTCAGGCCTTCCCCTACAGCCCTGCGGGCGCTCGGGCGGCCACGGACCTTCCTGCGGGACCACACCCGCCACCACCCAGACGCGCCGCGTCCTCGAGGCCTGGCGGGGGCTTCGCCTGGGCTGGCGGGTGGGGCCAGGACGCCCGGTGGCCGGCGGAGTCGGGCTGGGAGAGACGTTCGCCTGCCTGGGCCGGGCGGGGCGCAGCCACAGCGCCGGCTGCCGGGTCTGCAGTGCAGAGGCCCCGGGCCCGCAGGAGCTGGCTGTGCTCAGTGTCGCATCGTGCTCCCTGCTGGAACTGCTAATACTTAACTTTTTTATACACAACTTCTAATTTCTTTTGACTTGGCTATTCACTTATTTCCTCTTTTTTTTTTAACCTTTCCATTTTATTTTGTAGCTGTCTTGATTTCTACTTCTTTGTGACTTTAAATTCTTACTTTGCTTTTCTTATTCTTTTTGGCTTAAATTTCTGAACTTACCTTTGTATGTTGTTTTTAAACCCCTTTCTTCTTTTTGTGTCCTTTTTATCTGTTTTTAATCTGTATGTACTTACATTCTTTTTACTCTTAATTTCTTGGTCTCTTGGTTTGTTTTATTGGTTTTATCTATTTCCTATGTGTTCTAATTATTTTTTAATCATGTATTCTAATTATTTTCCATCACATTTTAATTTTTTCCTCCCTAATTTAAATTTTAATTTAGAGCTCATCCTATTTAATCCCCTCATTTCATAAATGGAGACACCGAGACTCAGAGTGCCAGAAACAACTTGCTCAAGAACTCAAGGTGGGCAGTTGTGGAAGCTAAATAGGCAGCGGCTCTTTGATTACCAGTCGGTGCTCTCTCTATAAAACCCTTCAGTAATGATGGCTGGGTGGAGGGCACCCTTCTTCTTCGAAATAAAGCAAACTTGAGTAACATCTCACCACAGAGCATCTAGTCCCTGAGACAGTAGAGTCAAAGCTGTAAATGTCAGTGACGGAACCCTGGGAGCAGGTTGTTCGTTGGCCTTTAACTAAAACAAAATGTGAGGGGGGGGAGGAGTGAAAAAGCAAAAGCTGAGAAGCGGTACATTATTCCTAAAATACACAAAATAGAATCTGAAGTAGAGTACATTATGCGAACTTAGCGACTTGAGACAAACCCCTCTCCAAGCCTGTTTTCTTGTTTCTAAAATAGAGATGAGACCATTCTTGCCTGCTTCGCAAGTGTGGTATGTTTCCAAATCAGATCTTTGTAAACTTTGTCCACAGTTGTTCTTATGCCCATAAAATCCAAGAGAAAATTTAGAGAAATGATTACATAAAAGAATACTATTGTTATTTTAAAATGTATTATATATCTATGGAAAGAGGGAAAAACAGATACATATACACACATACATATGTTGTCTATGTCACTCTGAATACTCAAAATCATATTTTTCCCATTTTCCTCTTTTTAAAAAATCAAATTACTTTTTATTGACTTTCTGTTGTTTGATGCACATTTTCATCTGGTGCTTTTGGGTTTATATTCCTGTTATATGTATTGCCTGTATTGGCCTGCTTTATTCTTTAAGCTTTAATGGTTTAAAAAATCAATATAGCTCAATCTCAATGAAAGATATTCTATAAGAATGCCCATCTTTAGACTCAAATTTAGCCTTATCAAATAAGCAGTATCTTCTGTGGCAAAGCCTATATTTATCTTCCTCCTACATTCCTACTAACATTCCAGCTACAATCTTAGTGAAAGTTAACAACGCAATCAGACAAAGCATTACCTCGTGCATCTGGCATTTGAGATGTTTTTTTATTTTATTATCCAATAAACTTTTCAAAGAGCAATTTTCAGTGCCTTGGCATCTGGAGCAGTTATCTTCTCAGCAGAGCAGGCTCTGCAGCAGCAAATTAATGGATTAAAATGCTAAGTAGGTTTTCATTTAGCAAGAAACTATAAGGACAGTGGATGAGTCAGGTTGGATGCTCTGTGACAAGAACAAAAGATCAGAAACATTCTAATATTGGGGCTGCCTTTTGGCTGGGGCTATAATCACCGGAAATGAACTAGAACAGAATTTATCACTCAGAATACTTACCTATCAGAACACTCAGATATCTCTTTGCCCTATAGTATGAAGTCAACAGCAAGAGACCTACCTCTTATCCTTGCTGTGGTATTTTACATCTTGAAAGCATAAAATAGTATATCCACAAGGAATTTAGAGGCTAAGCCCTCAGAGAACACAGATCCAAGTGGCTGAATGTCACAAGGTGGCCTGGAGGGCAGCAGCACTGGAACAAGAAGGCTCATCTTCAGACTTGCAGGACAGCGGTCTTTTCACTCCACCTGATGCTCTCATCCTTCAAGCTCTCCACCTGGAAAAACAGATGGAACCTCTTGATCCCATCAATGGCAAAAACAAAAGCAATGGCCTCGGTGTATGGCAGCAGAGCCCAACCCTAAGGCTTGGCTAAATCCTTGCAGTTAGATCAGGGTAAGAAAAACAGGTTACCTATGCTCTTGCTGTAGCAAAACAAGCAATTTCCTCCTTTAGTTCTGCGTGAGTTTGAGAAGAGAGAAGACAAAAGGAGTGAGGGGTGAGGCCTCAGGGCTGCCTCCATGCCATGAGAGGAGATGGTGGCTACTATCAGCAAGGGTTCCATTCTGCAGCCACCTCAAATACCCCCAAAAGCTCACAGGATTGCTCCCAGGCCTGTGGAAGCTGTATCACCTACTGCATGGAAGCAGTGACCTTTAATTTTTGATATGCTCATTGGAATCACTGAAGAAAAACAGGACTGCTTCCTCTTCCCACCAACCACCACAAGTACTTGACCAATTCCACTTGCTCTGCTCTAAGAGAGGAGAGGACGTCCAGTTGTGAGGGAGAGGGGAACTCTATTTGGGATTACTTGCCACTGACTCTCAGCATCTCTGAAGAGATGCCAAAAGCCTACATTTGGTGTTTTTGAGCATTTAGGATTTTCTGGGGAGAATAGGGGTAATACACTGAAGTTGGTTGTGTTTCTTAGAGATCTGTGAGACAAAGAAGTAGCTGGGTCAACAAGTTGTCCACCACCGCGTTGCACCATCTGCTTGTTACGGTACATTCCTGGAACTCCTGTGTCTGATAAACAGCTGACATGAAAATCGTTTCTCCCTGACACTGCTGCTTTTATCGGTGACCTATTGGTCAAAAACGTGGAGCAACATTGTTTGTTAAACCTCAACGACGACCTCATGATCTTCGCTCTCACTTTTTTATGTCAACCTCATAAGCTTCCCTCAGCACCTTGCAAATTAGCAGTAAATGGTATTGAAGGCAGTGACAGAAAATAGCACAAACACTGTCTGAAAATGATTAACCCAAAGACATTAAAAAGACACAAACTTATAACAGAAAGATGCCCTGCAGAGTATTGTGGTCATTTAGGCATATCAGATTGAAAAATGGTTAAGAACAGAGAATTTTAAAAGACAATTTAAACTGAGATGACTCAAGAATTGCAAACAAAAAATTTGTGCATGCAGCAGCACCATTCAATTTAGATTGAATTGCCCTGTGATTAATTAATTAGGACAGTGCTCACTGAAAAATTGCCATAGATACACATCTGTCAAAGGAATTTGCCACAGATTGTCAAACCTCCATGACATGAGTAGCACTAATCTGGGGGGCTGCCGTCTCAGTAAATGGCCCCTTACTCTTTCAATGAAAACTGCCCTCATTGCTAAATATCACAAACTCCAGGCCAAAAGAAGGAACAGAGCTCACCTAGCTAGTCAACCCAGAGGGTCACAGGACCCCACAATAACTTTTGGAGAGGATGCTAAACTGAAAACAAAGAATCATGGAAACTGAGAGCAGAAAAATAATAACAGCTGACATCTACAGGTGAGTATTATGTGCTGGGTTTTGTTTTAAGCACTGTATTCAAACTATCTTATTTAATCCTCACAACAACCCCATGAGTCAAATACTACCCCCATCTTGCATGTGAAGAGACTTAGAGATTATTGGTTTGTTTTACAGATGAAGTCCAGAGAGGTTAAGCAAGACTTGCCCATGATCAAATACCCCTGCCCTTGCAGAGAGAAGACCAAACCAGATCTCTTGACCCAGATCCAGTGCTCCAAACCTTTGTGAGCATGAATTCCATTTCACAAGATGCCTTGGGCTCAGAAGAGATATAAAACCATGCCAGGAAGAATAAACTCTTCTTCCTTTCAAAGCCATAGCCAGCAAAGTAAAGGGGTCAACCAGGAATCATCTGGCCTGGCAGAAGTGGTAACACCACCGCTGTCCAGGAAGCCTTGACAATGCCAGTCCCACCTCACATAACAGATACCTGAGCTCTGACTGAGGAATTGGCATCTCTCGTCTACAGGCTGCCATGCCATGCTGAGGAGAGCAAACTAATGGGAGCTTCTTGGGAAGTAATTAAAATCTCATCATAACAGAAATCAGAAACAAGAGTAGGACATTCAAAGGCGATGGTGGATTGAAAAGATACCCACCACAGAGCTGTTTTCTGAGAAGGTGTCTGGGTCGAAGGGGATGGTAGAGGGTCATTTTAGCTTTATCTGCATTTATGAAATTTTCCCAATGAGAATGGCCTCATGTATGTGTTTAATTTGCTATTAAAATGAAGTAAATATTTCTGAAAGGAGAAGAAATCAATAAAAGGTGGGAACAGTGCCTACACATATACAAGCTATTAAGTAGCTTTTCAACTGGTACCTGTGGCCCCAGTGTGCATCAATGGAAGGCTTGGTCACCGTCACTGTCCAGAAAGTCTTGACTGTCCTAGTGCCAGGGCCAGGGCTGCTTTCTTTGCCCTGCACCTGGTAGCCACAGGTCTGCCTTTGGGATGCTCCAGAGGCCCACAGGCCCTGTGGTCAACAATATTGCATTGTACACTTGAAAATTTGTTAGGCAGATCTCATGTTAAGTGTTCTTACCACAATTTAACAACAACAAAGAACCTGATAAAATACTAGCAGCTCTTTAATGGCACTAACCAAATGGTAATTTCTGCTTTATAAACTGGTCATTTATTTGACTGGTCTTTTCTTATGTTCAAATTGGATGAAGTTTAATATACTGTAAAATTGAATTTCAACAAATATGACATGTGAAAATGACTTATGGCTCATAGGAACTTCTAAAATGCTAAATAATCTCTTGTGTGTTTCTTAAATAAGTCTGGCTTGAAAGTTTAAACACAGAAAAAGCAAAACTTCATTAAGCTGTGGCCCCACAAATATTACATTGGGCTATAAGAACAGCCACATTAATTGCTACATTAATTTTCTTCTTTGTTATTAACTATAATTGGAAGGAAAGCAAATCTTCCCCCAATGAGTGTCATAATTTGTGACTTAATTTTTAATAAAGCTTCACTGAGACCATAAAAAAAAGAGAAATTTTCTGGTTTCTTTTCCTATGTGACATGTTCTTTCTAGATGGAACATTATAAGATTTTTTTAAAATTTGGATTTGTGTCATTTCCTTGATCATGCCTAGGTTTGTGTCTTCTATTTATGTATGTATATAGGTATTTGTTCATTCAGCAAGCATAAGACTCAGGAAATACTATATATCTTAAGATGCACATTATTTTTCAGAGTAAAGAACAGTTGCCTTTTTATTTCTTTATTTTTCTCTTGCTGTAATCATTACTTCTCTACATATTCTGCTTTTGCATTCTATATCTACTACAAATGCTATATTATTAGGCTATTACAGCTCCTGGATTTGTTTCTCATTTTTTTTTTGTTTTCATTTCTTTCTTTTCATTTTGTCTGTGTTATTTGATGTATACTCTTACTTAAGCTTCAAAACATTAATAAGTATTTGTTTAATTTTTATTAAAGTATAATTTATATATATATTAAAATCACCAGATTGCTTTTAAAAAGAGAGAGATCCGATGGGCCTCTGTACAGTACATCTGTGTTTTTCACCTTGGATTGTCTGAGTCTCTCCAGGTGACCACTAAGTTAGCCAGAAGGATCCACTAATTCTTTACTAATCCATCTGCACAGATTCACTGAATTTACTCAATTCTAGGCAAGTTTAAAAGAAGGAAAAGTAAAGGAATAAAGAAAATAGACCTATTTATTGTCTGCCACAGACAGAATTGGCACCAACGACCTGCCCTGTGTTTTTCTCTCTTAGTGCCAGCACAAGGCACTCTTTTTAAGGTCCTAACAGGTTCCCTGTGGCATAGGTGTGGCTGGTGATAGAGTTCATGACTCTCTCGAACCACGACTTGACCTTCTGGACTCCTACTAAGGCTCATTTCCAGGGGAAGCCCTAGAGGTCAGTGTGCATCCCAGAGCATCACCCAGACAGGAACAATATTCCAGCCCCAGCAGGCTCTCCTGGAGACACAAACTCCCTTCTTCTCAGTGTCCCTTCTCTCGCCTCTTCCACTCGGTTCTCTACCCAACCCACATTCACACTGTTGTTTGTCAGAGGAATTATCTTCTCTTTACCAAATCTTCTTCCGCCAGTGAGTCTGTTACACCAACGCTTGGGCTTTAGTTCTCATTGGCTTATTTATCTCTAAGATCTACTCTAAGAAATAAGGTTCTAATTATTATTGACCCAATGGCCTAAAAGATATGAAGTTTAATTAAGGTTTGAATTTGAAACATTTTTGTGGCCAATAATTTAGCACATTTATTTACTCAAACAAGTGTGTTCTAAAGCTAAATCATCTTGGGGAGGAGCCAAGAAGGCGGACGAGAAAAGCAGCCAGTCAGAGTGTCTCTGCAAAAAAGACAGATTTTAGAAGAAACTGAAAAAAATAAACTAGCAGAAAAACATAGATCGGGTGAGGGTCGGAAGGAAGGCTGCCTGAAACTACAGGAGACACCACAGGAAGACGTTGCAGAGGAGAACTGGAAGGAGAAAGGTCCCTGAGAGGCTTGGAGACCCGCGACAAGGGTAGGTGAAGCAGATAACTTTCCCCTCCCTTGCATCTCGGACTGCTGGTGGGCTCCTGAGTGGTTGGAGAGACCTGCCAACACCAGCCCAGAGACGGCCGCCAGGAAGCAGTGACCTCTTGCGGACATGGCAATGGGCTCCCAGCTCCATTGGGGCACCTCCCCGGGGGCAGACCCGAGCCTATTGGCAGATGCCATATTGCTCCATTCTCTCCTTCCCCTTCCCTACCCATGGGCGCCCAGAGAGACAATTTAGCCATCACACGGAGGTGTCTCCGAGGAATGGGACCTTTCCTTTTGGGGTCCTACAGCAGATTGAGGGGCACTCAGACTGTGAGCTCCCTACCTGCCAGCCCTCCCAGGTGCTGCTTGCCTGCAGACTCCAGAAGAGCGGGGCAAATCCCAAGGTTGAGTGAAATAGATCCAGCTTGGGCACCCTGTAGGTGATTCAAGACCAGCACCCTTCCCCCTGGAAGGATCGGGGATTGATCTCCAGGGCCCAGGGTACAGGCCTGCAGATCAGACCCTGTACACCCAGGTCACGATCGCACTGCCCTGGGGCACAGAAGGGAGATCTGTGAAAGAGCCTACGGGGGAATGTGTGCCTTAAGGGGCAGATAAGCGTGCCTGAGCGACAACCCTCCTCTCAAAAGAGGGCTGTGCACCCAGCTCAGGCTGCGATCCTGGGCAGGGAACCTCCAGACCCACGTAACAGCCAGGGGAGATCCATCAGCCTGAGGTCCTGCTTGCCAACAGAGGCCTGGGAAAGGCCACAGAGTGGGGGAGGGGGGAGAGGAGCGAGACCTGCTCCAGAATGCGGGTCTCAGACAGCCCGACCCCCCAGGCCCAGATTATTCAGCTGAGTGGAGCCATTTCAGCCCCTCCCGGCAGGTTTGCACAGAAGCAAAGAATAGACCTTTGACCCCTGCTAACAGCAGTTGTGGAGCCTGAGGGCAGGCTTACCCAACCCAGTCCCACCCAGACTCACTCCCGGACCTGCCCCCACTGAGGTGCAGAATAAGGACACACTTGGAAGTCCCAGGGCCCCTCCCATCTCCGGAGGCACAAGAGGGCTACTCCAGAG
>CAUYSK010090662.1:0-33786 GCA_963575035.1 Avahi laniger | reverse complement strand
ATTTAAAGTGCAAATACATTTTCTTGTGTGCAATATTCATTATATCAAACCTTTTTTTTTAATTTCAGGATATTATGGGGGTACAGATGTTTAGGTTACATATGTTGTCTTCCCTCCCTTCACCCCCCCCAGTCCGAGTTTAAAGTGCGTCCGTCTCTTGGATGGTGCGCATCGCACTCTTTGTTTATGCATATACTCGTCCCCTCCTCCCCCCTCCCCCCTGCCCAACATCCAATAGATGTTATTCTTATATGTGCACTTATGTGTTGATCAGTTAATACCAAATTGATGGTGAGTACATGTGGTGCTTGTTTTTCCATTCTTGGGATACTTCACTTAGTAGAATGTGTTCCAGCTCTATCCAGGAGAATACAAGAGGTGCTATATCACCACTGTTTCTTAAAGCTGAATAGTACTCCATGGTATGCACATACCACATTCTTTTAATCCACTCATGGATTGATGGACACTTGGGTTGTTTCCACATCTTTGCAATTGTGAATTGTGCTGCTATAAACATTCGGGTGCAGGTGTCTTTCTTACAGAGTATCATTTGTTCTTTCAGGTAGATGTCCAGTAATGGGATTGCTGAATCGAATGGTACTTCTACTTTTATCTCTTTAAGGTATTTCCATATTGCTTTTCACAGAGGTTGCACTAGTTTGCAGTCCCACCAGCAGTGTATGAGTGTTCCTATCTCTCCGCATCCACGCCAACATTTATTGTTTTGGGACTTGTTGATAAAGGCCAGTCTCACTGGAGATAAGTGACATCTCATTGTGGTTTTGATTTGCATTTCCCTAATGATTACAGATGTTGAGCATTTTTTCATATGTTTTTTGGCCATTATTCTGTCTTCTTTTGAAAAGTTCTGTTCATGTTCTTTGTCCACTTTTTGATAGGGTTGTTTGATTTTTTCTTGTTGATTTTCCCGAGTTCTAAGTAGATTCTGGTTATCAGCCCTTTATCAGATTTGTAGCATGCAAAAATTTTCTCCCATTCTGTAGTTGTCTGTTTGTTCTTGTGACACTTTCTTTGGCTGTGCAGAAGCTTTTTAATTTGATCGGGTCCCATTTATTTATTTTGGTTGTTGCTGTGATTGCCTTTGGGGTCTTCTTCATAAATTATTTGCCTAGGCCAATGTCTAGAAGAGTATTTCCAACATTTTTCTCCAGAATTCTAATAGTTTCACTCCTTAGGTTTAAATCTGTTACCCAGCGTGAGTTGATTTTTTTGAGAGGTGAAAGGTGTGGATCCTGCTTCAGTCTTCTACATGTGGCTATCCAGTTTTCCCAGCACGATTTATTGAATAAGGATTCTTTTTTCCAGTGTATGTTTTGTCTGCTTTGTCAAAGATTAGATGGCTATATAAGGATGGTTTTATATCTGGGTTTTCAGTTCTGTTCCACTGGTCAGTGGCTCTGTTTTTGTGCCAGTACCAAGCTGTTTTGATTACTATAGCCTATATCAAATTTTATATATGAAAGCAAAGTGTTAAAATATGAGTTATTACACAGTATTTAATCATCTAATATATAGGCCTTATGTAATTTAAACAACTAAATTATCTTTCAGCGATGCCTTCTTGAATTGTGTGTATGGGGCTCCACCTAGTGGTAAAAAAATAAATATAAAAATAAGAAAATTGCTTCTCAGCCTTTTGGCTAAGATCAAGCACAAAAGAAAGAAAATTAAGATTGGAATGCTAAAATTGATGCATTGAAAATTAATGCTTTTATCATTAAATAAAATGTTTTAGCTGAATAAGGATACTTTGATTTTTTAGACAGATACTATATTCTGTGAATAAAATAAATAACTTAGTAATCATATTCCCCCCGTATTATTTTTTTAAGGAAACGGTTTCCTTCTACTTAAAAACAAACAACATTCACAATGCATTATGTGAAAAAAGGACTTTCTTATCATGAAAACATATTAGTATTTTTTTTGTCAAAAAGCACACAATATCCTTATACTATTTTCAGTATCTTTTTCTTTCACTGTATCTTCATTGTAAAGAATAATTCCATCACAACTGTGAAGAAAATAAAATGTATTAGTTTCCTGAGAAATGACTTTGTAACTTTTTTAACTAAAATGATGTCTATACTTTGAGAAAAAATGATATAATATCAAATATAATATCAAAGTACCTAAGCTCAATTTTCCCAAATTATTTGTATTTACTGGAGGTACTATAGCTCCTTTTCTAGACAAAATAAAAATAGCTTTTCTCTATCCCAGAGTGTTTTGTTCTCTAATAAGATAGATATAGTGGTTGCATAACCACAAAAGAGTATGGTCAGGACCTACATCTGTACAGTGTGTAATGTGAGAAGATACTCACCTAGAGTGACTGCCATTAAAATGCTAGCCACTGGCAGACTTTCTTATGAATTTTATTAAATGACAATCAACTGCTTTTAAGAAAAACCAAAGACTGGTAAGGAAATGGACTTGCAAATACTGGAAAACTAGAAGCAGAAATACTGTCCAGGAATCCCTGGGCATTGACACTGCTTTCATATTTTGGTGTCAAATCTTTCCACAAACCTTTATTAGCTAAAATTTCACTCTTTTATCTCTGACAAAATTCTATCAGTTACTTCTCATTTCTTTCAGATGCTTTTTAATATAATCTTCTACTTTTTCAAAAATTAACCACATATTTTTGCTAGTTCCTCAAATGACACATTAGCCTTAATTTTGTATTTCTAGCAATAAAAATTGTTTTCACATTCTTTTAACCATTCTTTATTCTTCCGGTATAGGCAATTTTACTAATACTTAAAATGGCACATCAAGCTTAATTGCTAGCATATCGATCTTAATTTTATATTTCTAGTAATTAGTAATTAAAATTTGATATTGCATATCAATGAGTACTTATGATACTTCAGCAATTTCTTATTTACACTGAATTCTTTTCAGATTCTAGGTACCAATCTTATTGATTAGTACTGAAATTTTGTTTTCTAAGATATATTTTTCTGTATATTAAATATATTTATAAGACAATTAACCATCCCCTGATTACCAGCTTTTAATGAACTAAACATTCTTTAAAATGCAGCTAAGAAGACAGTTTTGAAAGTAATTACAAAAAAACTAATTAGAAATTACCAAAAGCTATTAAAATCATCCTATCAACTATAAATTGCTTGCTGTCAACCTCAAAATAGTTTAAAAAAAATAGGATTTTGATATATCAGTAAATGTGGTAAATTTACCAAATTGTCATATAAGGGCAATTGATCTCAAGCCAAGATTTGAAAACATTTCCTTAAACAGAAGCACGTGAATTACTAAAGTTCGCTCAGAGAGGGACACAGGTAAGCCCCAAGTATATAAGGGCAGTTACACGGCAAAAAGTAAGCTCCTGAGATCCAGTGAGATGCTCTCTTGCCCAGATAAAGTTATCAGCAGTTCTCAGTGCCTCCTGTGTGGATCCTAGAAAGTAGGGGAAGCCACACTGAGATATTCTATTCGTTCCTACCTCAGTGACCACTTTGTTTCTAGTAAATTTTTGTATTCTTGGCTATGTAAATTGGGAATTTAACCTTTCGGTGGAGGATTTTCTTCAATATCAGTTTATAATGCACTTGAAACCCTGCAGCTAGAGTCAGAGTAAGATATGAAACACAGCAACTGTCTTCAGTAGCCTCAAGACATATTTAAAGGACTCAAGGGCCGGTGCTGTGGCTCACACCTATCATCCCAGCCTTTGGGATAGAGGATCAGGAGGCTCGCCTGCCTGGGCAACACAGCAGAACGCTCATCTATACAAAAGATTTTTTTAAAAAAACTAGCCTGGCATGGTGGCCAGCGCCTGTAGTCCTAGCTACTCAGGAGGCTAAGGTAGGAGGATCCCTTGAACCTAGGAGTTCAAGGCTACAGTGAGCTACGATTGTACCACTGCACTCCAGTCTGGGCAAAGGAGTGAGTCCCTGACTCAAAAAAAAAAAAAAAAAAAAAAAGAGCATCCAAAATACCAGTAACAACCATGTGAGAAACAATGCGTTAAAGGGCTAAAATATTATTCAAAGAGAACAAATAAATTATCATTTGGAAGAAGGGCCCTTTTTTAATGAAGTCACATGATTTACAATTTTTTTCTTTTAAACAACAAATAGCAAAGACACCATCTCCCTCTCTTAAATGTACAAAAGGTTTGTTCAAGGTAGCAACTTAATCTTGGAAAAAAATATTTCTACTACAGTTACCTAGCAATATGAAACAGCAAAAACAAAGAATATAAAACTATCCTATCCAATACTTCTAACATTTTCTCAACCATTTTATCAAATACAGCGAACATGAATAACAACCTCCCTATAAGTTTCACTGATATTCTGTAATCCAAGAGCAAATAAGAAACAAAACAGCTCCAAGGATACAGCCAGACACAGAAAAAGGAACATTCTTTCCAACAATATGCATTAAGCATTGCATAAGTACATATGCAATAGAAACGAAAAATAAAGTGAAGACAGGCATGTACACAGGCAACTTTAATACAGAGAATAATCGTTTCTTAAATCATTAATATTTATTTGCACTCAGCATAATTCCTCATGGAGGCAGGAAAGTAAATGAAGTAGTTTTATAACATAGGTCCAAAATTCTTTGACACATCTTACATTAAGAGGAGGGGTCAACACCCCCTTTCTTGAATCTGGGCGGGCTTGTGACTACTTTGACCAATGGAATATGATAGAAGTAATACTCCGTGACCTCAGAGGCTACAAAAGGACATGCAATGTCCACCTGGACTTCTTTAGACACTTAACTCTGGAGAAAACCATCTACCATGTAAGAAATCTGACTATCCTAAAAACAACATCCTGGGGAAGCCACATGTAGGCACTCCCACCAAATGACAGCCACAGCAACTGCCAGCAATGTGAGTAGTGAGCCACCTTTCTAGTTCAGTTGAGCCTTCACTTGACTTCAGCCACAGCAGGTGGCTGAGAGCAACCAGTATCTGACTACAACCTCAATATCTGACTACAACCCCAAGTTACAACTGCCTAGCCAAGTCTTTCTTGAATCCCTAAAAAAATGTTTCTGAGTATAATACAAATTATTTGGACATTTGCATAAAATATTTAAAATAGTATTAAACTTAAAATTATCTTCTCCAAGATAATTCCCTTTTTCTCTGTATTTTTTTCCTGTTGGCACTAATCCTTTTTGGTACTGTCTTAAACTTATTTTTCCACCCTCCGGATATCCTTTTCCCCTTCATATGCCTCAATATTAATCCTAAACTCCCTTCAAATCTCAGCTCAAGACAGTTCCTTCAGGATAATTTCATGAATAGCCATAATGGATAACTTCCCCATCACCAGAAATTTTCCCAGCTCCTACATAAAGTCTATACTATACTATCTCTTTTATATGTACAATACATCAAATTTATTCTCCAATTACTTAATGTACATTTTATCTTCTAAATTACCTGGGACTTGAAGGGGTCTTCTATTTCTATATTGAATTCACAAGTGCAGTGAGGATACAAAAAAACTGCAAATCTTAAAAGAACAAGCTCACTAGAGGGCACCCTTTACCCAAAAGTAACCTCTAGAAATCCAAGTACAAGTTGGCCCTCGGTAAATGCAGGTTCCGCATCCATGGATTCAACTAACCACAGATTGAAAATGTTTGGAAAAAGAAAATGGATGGTTGCATCTGTACTGAACATGTACAGACTTTTTTTCTTGCCATTACTTCCTAAACCATTATTTATATAGCATTTACATTGTTATTAGGTATTATAAGTAATCTAGAAATGATTTCAAGTATATGGGAGGACATGCATAGGTTATATGCAAATACTACATCATTTTATATAAGGGACTTGAGCATCTGTGGATTTTGGTATCCATGGGGGTTCCAGGAACCAAGGAAACTGAGGGATGACTGCATTTTCTTTTACTACTGCATCAAAATATGGTGTGACTTTCAACCTAATTAATAACTACATAGTATGAAATCAAAATAAGAATAGGATTTCCTCTTTTTTTTGAAGATGCTTTATCCTATTACCTATTGCTTTAATATAATGGTCAAAAATAGCAGAATAGAACCATAAACAATAAAAAAATTCTCTGGCAATTCCCAGGCTCTCTATGGGTAAGTATGGACAATATAGCATAGGATAAATTTTTATATATTACATAGTGCCTGAATATAGTAGGCACTCAAATATTGAAAGAATATACATAAAAAGAATTTTACTAAAGAAGATCTTGGTCAGGCACAATGGCTCTCACCTATAATCCCAGCACTCTGGGATGCCAAGGCAGGAGGTTCCTTTGAGTTCAGGAGTTCAAGACCAGCTTGAACAAGAGTGAGACCCTGTCTCTCCCCAAAATAGAAAAAATTAGCCAGGTGTGGTAGTGCATGCCGATAGTCCCAGCTACTCAGGAAACTGAGACAGGAGGATTGCTTGAGCCCAGGAGTTCCAGGTTGCTGTGAGCTATGATCACACCATTGCACTCTACCTGGGACAACAGACTCTGTCTCAAAAAAAAAAAAAAAAGAGTATCTTGAAATCAGTGTTTTATGTTATACTGAAAACTGATGGGAAGTTAATACTGACTGATAAGTCTAAGATCTATAAGGAATTAAATAGCAATCAAATAGAACAAAAATGTACTTCATTTATCTTTTCCATCAGCATTAGAAAATCTACAAATAGATGATTTTTATTATTTTTTCATGTTAGGTGTCACATATGAGGATAATACTAACGTTATTCAATGAAAAATAACGTAAAATTTCTAACAGATCTATGAGCTTTTTCTTTTCTTTTTTTTTTTTTAAGAGACCAGGTCTCGCTATCTCGTTATGTTGCTTAGGCTGGCCTCAAACTTCTGTGCTCAAGCAATCCTCCCACAGAGTTGAGACTACAGGCACGTGCCACCACACCCAGCTAAGAGCCATGAGTTTTTTAACCTATTTCTAAACTATATAATAACATTAGCATTTCTGTGAGTTAATACATTTTAAATTAACATTTAAAAAAATAATTTTTGGAGGGCCTGGAAAAGACATCATCATTGTATAAAGTATACCTTAAAGTAAAAACAAGAACTTTACTAAATTTCAGAAAATACTAAAAATGAAAGCCAGATGCTGATGTATTTAATTCTAACTTTGGAATAAAGAATCCTCCACTCCCCCAAATATATATATATTTTAAGACCTTTATTGACAGGTGCCTGAAGTTCGTTGACATTTTCTGGAAAAAAAATTGTAAACTTCTATTACAAATTAAAAATGAAGTTCTTAAAAATGTCAACTTGTCTAGGTAAGAAACAGTTTAAAACCTTTAAAGCCATATTGAGAAAAATCAGATCTTTTTAAAAAACACATTTGTCATTACCAAAAAGAGATGTCCACAGGGGCCCTCCTCACCAAAGACAGCCTAGAAAGGATTATAATGAAAAGGATAAGGAAAATCAAAGAGATGAGACCCAAGGTCAGCAGTCACCTCAACATCGATATTGTCGCAACTTCAATTACTGATGTATTAATAGATGCTCTGAAAAATCCTAAACCATAAAATGGCAAAGAGACAAAAGCAATCAATCCACCAGCTAAGAATTCCCAGGGCTGAGCAGGACAGGGCTGAGTAAATGTCAGCTTACTGCCTCTACCATCATCCAGTTTAATCATCCAACAAGAAGAAATAAATATGAAATTCCAGCAATAAGAAATGAACAAAAGATTGGAGCTGAAGATCTTAAGTGTTTGTCTTTTGTCCATTGACTAAATAACTAGAACTATCTGCATTATCTATGCAGCATGGAGTTTTTATTTTTACCTAAAGACATCTTCTTTTGGTAATGACAAAAATACATATTTTCAAAATAAATATATAACATACATACTTAATTTTTATAACGTGTTTTTCAAAACACAAAGGATTTTACCATGTAAGTATATAGTATGGAGGAAAACAGAAACATGGTTACTGATAAAAAGGCTGATGCCAACTCCCACTATTGATCTTGACCATAGTCCACTTCCGTTGGTCATTTCACACCTTTGCAGAAGAATCAGAGAGAAAATAAGAAGTCGAGAACAGCAAGAATGTGCCCACTCAAAAGCAGAATATAAATAACAAAAAATAAAAATAACATTTTTCCATCTGTACCAGTGCTTTGCAATCCACAAAGCAATTTTGCATACATCATTGCATTTGATGTTAAGTACTCTGGAGAAGTATAAAGAGCGACTGGTTTTTTATCTACCTCACAGATGAAGAAAATGAGGCTCAGAGAAGTTAAAGGATTTGCTCAGCACCATGTGGCTACTAAAGGGCCAGAGTGAGGTATACAATCCAGGTTTTGGACTTTTAAGGAGTATTGGAGGATATTACAGAAAAAAGGGTAAAAGGAGCTCACTGCAAAAATCATTCAGTTGCTAAAATTATTTACCTTAAATATATCTGTAATATGCTCATTGCTCATTTCCATGGTATCTTTTTTATTACTATGGCAACTCCTCTATTAATGAATTCTTTCAAAATTAAGCTCCTACATAATGAAGTGGGCAATACCAAAACATCAACAATACATACACTCTCTCACAAACTGCAAAGGGTAGTTGACCAAAAAAGCACATTATGCATATTTTGTTAGGCCTGCTCTACCAAAAAAAACCAGTCCTTCTAGTAAGAGGACCCTAAAAGCAAACTTGGTTTAAGTTTTTTGTTTCTTTGTTTTTGTTTTTTTACCATAGGTATGAATGAATGAGGATAGGAATGAAAGGGGAAGGTAGAGAATGAGCAAACTGTTTTGTGTTTTCCATCATTTAGAAATGAAAAAGAGCATGGACAGGTAAAATGTCTGATTTTTCTTACACCAAGCAGCTCCTGTCTCCTAAAGAAAATGAACTGGAGACTGGTCTTACTAAAGCCACTGGAGCATGTCTGGGAACTGCAGAAGAGGGAACCTACATCAATTTGTTGTGATTAATTTCAAGATCTGAGCCTCCTCTGACCTAGCCCAGCTTCCAAATACAGGACCATCCCTTACAGTTCTGGTCACATCCCTTACCACTCCCAATCTTCTTAATGTACACCCTCCCTTTTCTTTTTAAGTTAAAATTTAATAATGTTTTGACATTGCCCCTTTCATTAGCTGATACTCTAGATCAGAAGACAAAGCATAGTGATTAGGAGTATGGTATAGGTTTGGAGTCAAGTAGCCTGCATCCACATTTAGCTCTACCACTTATGGAGTGCCTAGAGCAAATGACCCACCTCTATTTCAATTTCCTGAATTACAGATGGGTATAACAACGGTGCCTCATTTGCTCCTTGTGAAGTCTAATTGAAATAATACATGTAACAATGGCACATACTAAATATTCAATAAATGTTAGCAATTACAATTTCCATCATGATGACTTTTACGTCCAGGAACAAAGATCTTGACTAAGAAATTATTTTGAGTTAATATCGTTGTTCACAGAATTTTGCAAAAAATAAGAACCATCTAAATGTGCAACATAAGGAAATAAAGACTAAGATGTATGTACTCTAAAACGATAATCCACTATGAAGAATTAGTATTACAGAGAGCTTGTAACAACATTATAATAGGCATTATCAATATCAAATTCAAAAAAGGATAAACACACAAGTACACATATACAGATATACTAACAGGAAAAATTCAGAAATATGCTCACCAAATATTACTTAATTTGAGTATAAGGGTTTTAAGTGATTTTTTACATAAATATTTATTCTAAAGCTTTTTAAAATGAACATTTATTATTTTTATAATCAGAAAAAAAGGTATTTTTATTTTGGTGGAGAAAAGATGAAAATTATATACAATGCAATTAAAAGTTCATTCAACAAATATTTAACAGTAGTCAACATTTAAAATGTTGCATATCATAACTTCATTCAATAAATATTTAACAAATATTTACTGCAGGCCTACTATACATAGAAAAAAACTAGAATTAATGTCAACAGTGATTATCCTTTAGTAGGAATAAAACTCATTTTTTTTCTCCTCTGTATTCTTCTATATTTTTCAAAGTTTTCTATAATAAAGGTTTTTGTTTCTCATTAATTCGGTCCGAAAAGGATGTACTGAGAGTCTGCTGTACCATGGCATTCTGCTATGTAACACAGTAGGACCCCATCAGATACGTATGACTATCACAGGCCTCAAGAACAATTTCATCGGGCATATTTAAGACATGGCATTGTGTAGCACTTTAAAAGTCCATGCTGTAAGAATTCAGACATAGAAAAAATATATGTGTGTATGTATCCATATAGAATGCAATAGTCTAAGATGCAAACATTTCACGGAGGAAATAGGACCTCTGATGGGAATTCAATAGCAGGTGTATTTGAATAGGTGGAGAAATGAGGAGGGTATTCAGTTATGGGTAAAGATAGACAGGAAAGAACATGGCATTGAGTAAAAGTCAATCAAACTGATAAAAAGGATAAATGTTAGTGGGAATTCTACCGTAACTCTTATAACAATGATTCTTAATCTTTATTTGGGCTGTGGCCTGAGGGTGGCACAACCCTCCTCTGTGATTATGATAAAAGTATGGTTCTCCTCCCCAAAAAAGTGCATGAACACAACTGCAATATATATCTTTTCTCTGAGAACTGCTACCCATCCAGAAGCTTAAACGATCCTCATAGTCTCTTCCAATCCCAGTACACTGCACCACGGGTATACAATCAATCCAGGCTGCTTCAATCTGATACACTCTTTCAGGAATTTTAAATTGGAATTCTGAATTAGAATTCAGAGATAGTCAGCTATATATATACCTAATATATAAAAGCTATAGGTGGTCCTCCTCTACCTAGCACAGAGAGAAGCAGAGAAAGCCAGACTTCAGAGAAGAATGAAGAAGACAGAGAAAGGCATCAAGGAGAAATAGAAAAGAAACATGGTTTTCTACTTCTTTGTTACAGTCTTTTGAAAAGTTTGGCTGCACTAAGATTTCTGTGAGATCCCCAGTAACTTTCCACTATTTATTTTTTTGTTTTTACTTAAGCTAACTCAAGTTGGTTACCTATGACTAAAACCAAAAAAACAAAACAAACAAAAAAAACCCTCGACTAAGATTCACATGGGCACATATGAACACACACACACATTTCTTACAATTAAAAGAGTTATACACACTCCCTTGTCTGAAGAATACATTACAGCACATCTTCTCCAATGTACAGGTTACAGGAATACCACAATAATGATCATCTCAGCCCTCAATCTAATTTTCTGTTTGTGTCATGACACAAAAAATGCTGGGAAGCATTAAAACATAAAATAATCCAGAAATAAAGGTCAAAGCATGATTTAAGTTAACGGAGTCCTGAGAAAAAGAGCATGTCAAACAGGCCTCCTGGATGATGATGGTGATGATTATATGCCATCTAGCTTTTATACACTTTTAATTTTTTCAAAACATCCACAGGATTGTACTGCTAAATAAAAAATTCAGGATAAGGTAAGTAGCCTACAATACTGCTGCTTAGTATCCAAACCAATTAGGTATCCTGTAGCTTCAGAATAACTGGGAATTTCTAGCAATCCAGGAAAAAAAAAAATGTATAAATACAGAATCTAATTTCTTTCATCATAGAATATTTTTTAAAAAGATTCCTTGTTTACAAAATACTTACCTTCTGTGTATGTTCTCATGAACTATTTCATCTAGCTTGCTATATGTGCTCTTAAAATGCTTTATAAAATAATGTACCAATGCTTCCTTTAATTCAGTTGAAGATATTCTGTCAAACAATTTTTAAATGACAGAGTTGACATACCCTAATTTTTTTATAAAAGGTTACAATCATATTTTAAAGGATCTTATGACCTGTCAAAGCATCAAGAGTAAGCAAAGGCAAAAAATAAAGGATAATTTTCCCTATATTTCTTTTTTCTTTTTTTTTTTTTTTTTTTTGAGACAGAGTCTCACTGTGTCCCATGGGCTACAGTGCCATGGTGTCAACCTAGCTCACAGTAACCTCAAACTCCTGGGCTCAAGCAATCCTCCTGCCTCAGCCTCCAGAGTAGCTGGGACTATGCCACCACACCTGGCTAATTTTTTCTATTTTTAGAAAAGAGACAGAGTCTCACTCTTGCTCAGGGCTCAGGCTGGTCTCGAACTCCTGAGCTCAAGTGATCCTCCTGCCTCAGCCTCCCAGAGTGCTAGGATTACAGGCATGAGCCACCCACCCAGCCAAGTTTCCTATATTTCTGATGTTGAATTTTACTTGTCTTCTTTTCCTCTATGTGCAATTTCTGTGACTTGTTCTCATGAATAGTATCCTGTTTCCCTAAATAGAAAAGAGCCTAAGTGCAGTGTGTCAGTCAACATTACTTCCTATAACTAGGGTTGACATTCTGTATTCTGTATTACATTAACACTCACTGTAATTCTGGATAACAACATAGTACACTTATGGTCATTAATGAACATCCTCTATAGTAAAACCAGAATTGATAATCAACCAACACAGATTTGCAATAGACTTCCTCCTTCCTGTTTTTACATTCCTGACCAAAGAGATGTCTCTTCCTGTTGACTTCTGGGCCACTTGGTAAAATGCAAAGGATGAAAAATGGAAACACCCACTTTATTTAATTTTATCTGTTCTCTAGGATAAATTGAATTGCTAAAATAAATTTTAATTCAAAAAGCTTAAATAATTAAGTGTATTAATGAATGCAGATGAAGACTGCTTCCCTAGAAGACTTTAGAAAA
The DNA here is from genome assembly GCA_963575035.1 of Avahi laniger. Taxonomy (NCBI): domain Eukaryota; kingdom Metazoa; phylum Chordata; class Mammalia; order Primates; family Indriidae; genus Avahi; species Avahi laniger. The sequence continues at coordinate 21,012 of CAUYSK010090662.1, read as the reverse complement.
TTAAACAAAAATATCAGAGTGTCTACAGTAGATCTAAAGAGCATTTTGTCCAATGGCTTAAGAGATGAACTATATGCCCAACAAAAGTCCTTTACAGAAATATTAATCTACAATTAAGAACGAATTCACTGAAGGGCCAAATTCTCAGCAAAACAACAAATACTATCACCACATAAAACAAAACAGAAAATTAACTGAGCTTTACACTTATGATTTGTGCACTCTATAATGCTAAAGATTACAAATAAAGTAGTCTACAAACATCTTTATTTTTCAAAGTAAAGATGTCACATTAATATTTACACAGTCAAATATTCAGGAACAAACTTTCATAAAACAGAAACTACAGGAGATGTTAAGAAACTGAAACAAATTAATACAAGGGGACTTTGACACACCTCTCTCAATCCAAGAAAGATCAGATGAAAAATAACAGGAAGCTTTAGAAGATACAACAAATTAATTAGTAAGGAGTGTGTCTGTGTGTCTGTGTGTCTGTGTGTGTGTGTCTGTGTGTATAAACTGTGAACCTTAATAAAATATACTTTCTTTTCAAGAGCATTCATGAAAACCAACCATATATAAAGCCACAAATAAAATTTATGAATTTGCAAGAACAGAAATAATACAGATTGATCTAACTGTAATATATAAAATTAGAAATTAATAGCAAAATTTAATAAATAAAAAAAGACTTTCCACATCTGAAAATTTTTTTTAAAACACATGCTATAAAAAACCGTTGGATCAAAGAGAAAACACAAAACGGCAGAATTTCTTTAAAATAACAATAAGGAAAACATATTAGAATATATGGAATATAGCTAAAGCAATCATCAAGAAAAGCTTATAGCATTAAATACTTGTATCAATAAAATAAATGCATTAAATACAAAAGCTAAGGAAAGAATAAAAGAAATGGAAGGACTCGTTAAAGATAAAAGCAGAAAGGAATAAGTCAGAAAACAGAAAATTAGTCAAACAAATAAATTCAAAAACAGGTTTAAAAAAAAATTCAACAAAACAGACAAACCTGCCTGGCACAGTGGCTCACACCTATAATTCGAGCACTTGGGAGGCGGCCAAGGCTGGGAAGATTGCTTGAGCCCAGGAGTTGCAGACCAGCCTGAGCAACATAGCGGGACCCTGTCTCTACAAAATAAGATAAAAAAAAAATTAGCCGGGCATGGTGACACACACCTCTAGTCCCAGATACTCAGGAGGCTGAGGCAGGAGGATCACTTGAACCCAAGAGTTTAAGGTTGCAGTGAGTTATGATGACACTATTGCATTCCAGCGCAGGAAACAGAGAGAAATCCTGTTTCAAAAAAAAAAAAAAAAAACCACTAGTTAACCTAACCCAGGGAAGGAAAAAAATGAGTGAAATTACAAACACCCAAAATTAAAACCAACAAGTGGGATATAATCAGCAAAAGAAATTATAAAATCTCATTTTTAATAAGATTGTACTCTACTCAAATAAGTTTGAAGAAATGATAATTTTTCAAAAGAATACAACTTATTGACCCTCTAGAGACAGAAAGTCTAAAACAAACCAATTATCACAGAAGAAACCGAAAAGAGTTAGAAGACTCCTCCACAAAAAGCACCAGAGCCAGCTGATTTTCATAGGGGTAACTCTGAGAAACCTTTAAAGATCAGATAATGTTAACGCTAATTATATTATGCCAAAGCACAGAAAAAGGAACACTTCCAATTTTGTTTGAGTGTAACACTGACTCAAAGATCTCAAAAAGACTGCACCAAAGAAGAAAGCTACAGAACAATCTCAGTGTGATATCAATGCAAAAAATCTTTAAAAGCACACTAGCCAACAGACTCCAACAGTACATTAAGAGCAATCATGACCAAGTGGGGTTTGTTCTTAGATGACAGGAATATTTCAATAATAGGAAATCCATTAATAAATTCAATTTTTGCTTCATCCATATTGATGGAGCAAAGAAAAAAAAAAACCACAACCATCTCCATAGATGCAGAAAAGACATCTGATAAAATTCAACAACCTTTCTTGTTAAAAACACAAAATAAAATGGGTATTGATGGATACTGCCTTAATATGGTAAGATATAAATACCTTGTCCCAAAAGCCAGAGCCATCATAATGGAGAAACACTAAAAGCTTTCCTGCTAAAATTGAGAAAAATATAAAGATGTCTACTGTCTCAACTATTGTGTTCCAGTTATTAGGCTATTAAATTAGACTGGACAAAGCAATCTAAGTTTTAAGAACAAAAAAGGAAGAAGTAAAATTATTTCTAAATAAAGACAATATGCTTATATAACTGGAAAACCCAACAGAATCAATGGGAAAAAATTACTACAAACAATATGAATATTTAATGAGCAGTTAAAAAATTAGCCTACCAAGAACACCAGCATTCATATATATATATATGTACATATATATATATATATATGCACGTCTGATAAAATGCTTGCAGGTAACAGACAGTTCTCAATGTTCCACCCCAGTGTTTCAATGTGAAATAAAAATTAATTACTTTGGTTAAAGTTAAAAGTTGAAACCTTTACCAGTAGTTAAGATTATACTAGGAAAAACAGTGACACAAAAATACAACTGTGTGCATATGCTTTTGTTTTTCAAGGAAAATGAGTACAGTGGACCTTTGAACAACACGGGTTTGAATTGTGCAAGTCCACTTACATGCAATTTTCTTCCGCTACTGCCTCCCCTGAGACTGCAAGACCAACCCCTCTCCTTTCTCAGCCTAATCAACTCCAAGACAACAAAGATGAAGACCTTTATGATGATTCACTTCCACTTAATGTACAGTAAATATATATTCCCTTCTTTATGATTTTCTTAATAACATTTTCTTTTCTCTACTTTATTGTAAGAATATAGTATATGATATACATAACATACAAAATATATTTTGATTGACTGTTTATGTTATTGGTAAGGCTTTTGGTCAAAAGTAGGCTATTAGTAGTTAAGTTTTGGGGGAGTCAAAAGTTATACTTGGATTTTCAACTGTGTGAGGAGTCAGTGACCCTTACCCATCCCCCCGCCCCACTGTTCAAGGGTCAACTGTAGTTTCATCATAAAGCATTGAGTTCTCAAAGTTTTTGTTCTCTGTTAACACTCTTAAAACTTACTGAGAACTCAGCTGGGTGTAGTGGTTCATTCCTGTAATCCTAGCATTTTGGGAGGCTGAGATAGGAAGATTGCTTGAGGCTAGGAATTCAAGACTAACCTCTGCAACATTGTGGGATCCTGTCTCTACAAAAAATTTAAAGATTAGCCAGGTGTGGTGGCACGGCCTTGAGGTCCCAGCTACTCAGGAGGCTAAGGCAGGAGGATCCTATGAGCCCAGGAATTCCAGGTTACAGTAAGCTATAATCAGGCCACTGCATTCCAGCCTGGGTGAGAGAGCGAGACCCTGTCTTTAAAAAAAAAAAAACACTGGAAACCAAAAAGCTTTTGTTTATGAGAGGATATAACTATCAATATTTTCATGTTAAAAATGAAAACTAAGTTTTAAAATATTTATTGATTCATTTAAAAATAGCAATAATGAATGCACTGCCTGTTACCATAAATAACTTCCATATTAGGGTTCTCTAGAAAAAGAGAACCAATAGGATATATATTATATATAGATATATAGAAGATTTATTATAGGAATTGGTTCACACCATTATAGAAGCCAAGAAGCCCCACGATATGCCATTTGCAAACCAGAGAACCAGGAAAGCCGGTGGTGTAATTCAGGCTACTCATGGTGTCAAAAGGCCTGAGAACCAGAGGGCCAGAGTCTGAAGGCCCAAGAACCAGAAGCCCTGATATCCAAGGGCAGGAGAAAATGGATGTCCCAGCTCAGGAGAGAGAGAATTCATTCTTCCCTTGCCTTTTTGATCTATTTGGGCCTCAATGGATTGGATGCCCACCCACATTGGTGATGGAGGATCTTCCTTACTCAGTCTACTGATTAAAATGCTCATCTCTTCCAGAAACACCTTCACAGGAATACCCAGAAATGTTTTACTAGCTACTCAGGCAGCCCTTAGCCCAGGCAAGTTGACACATAAAATTTCACCATCACAACCTCTTAGTATTATTTGAAAAATAGTTCTGACCTCACATGCCCCCAAGAAAAAGTCAGTGCTCTACAGCAAAGTGTTTGTTTCAGAATATTGAAAGAGCACAATGAAGGACAAAACTTGGAAAATAAGCTATGTTAGCCTTGGTTTATAATACCTGAATCTGAAAATAAGTTACGAAATATGTTAAAAATTTAGCAGCATTTCCTTAATCTTGTCAGGCTTGCTTCCTTGGTTTACTGGTTAATGCCTTTGTTGACAATATGGAAGGTTTTTCTTTACTTTCTGTGTAATCTGCCTATATAACATGAGTCTATTTTGCCAGATTGATTTTGTTTCATGTTGACTTTATTATATTTTTGATTATTTAAACAAACAAAAAAAAAGTATCCTCTCACTTATGAAAGAGCTATGGTTCATTACAATCTAGTTACCTGGTGTTTTTTTTTTTGGTTTTTTTTTTTGGGGGGGGGTTTTTTTTGTACTGGTCAAGTGAAGCAATGGGAGTGGGGAAGGAACAAAGTAATCTGAACGTTTATTTTTCAAATGCTCAACTTCACTTTAACTACATAGGTAATCAAGTATTGCTTCTCAAGCAACATCTGACAACTTTTTTGATTTTTTTCTTCCAAAATTTGGATCCTAAATATAGAAAAAAATAAAACTTTCATGTTACCTTTTACAACTAAAATTATCTTTAAGATTTCCCACAGGAACCCTGGAAAAGCATAGTTACTTATTTTTCCTGTTTATGAAAACAGAAATGCTAGAAATAATTAGGTTTGTTTGATGTGTTACCATAATAAAAGTTGCATGGGAAGAGTTACCAAATTAAAAGAGATGCTCAGCCTTCCTATGTTAAATTTGTATAGGTTAAAAATGTTACTGATAACAAACATTTCTAAAATTGTACTCTTTATGGGAAGTACATAAAGAGATTTATCAATGCCCTTGCTACTCATAATTGCGTTTTCACTGATCAAAACTTTTAAGTAGTTATGTACTGAGCCTGACAGGAAATTTTACTCTCTTTCATTCTGATATTACGGCTTACAGCAATAAATTAACCATAGCTATTAAGTCTCTGTCATCTACCAATAGTTTTGTTTTACTGTAATGCTTGCCTGAAATCTCTGCCATAGGCTCAGTTGAGTTTGTGTCTTGTAGACAGTTTCAGAGCCCTGTGTACTTCAAACTATTAACACTTCACAAAATAGACTCTTAAACACGGAATTACTGTATGACCCAACAATTGCACTCCTAGGTATATCCCCCCGAAATTGAAAACAGGTAGTCAAACAAAAATTTATACATGAATGTTCATAGTAGCATATTCTCAACAGCCAAAAGATGGAAACAATTCAAATATTCGTCAGCTAATGAATGGATAAACAAAATGTGGAATATTCATATAATTATATTCAGCCATAAAAAGGAAAGAAGTACTGTCTTAATCCATTTAGGCTGCTATAACAAAATACCATAGACTGAGTAGCTTATAAACAACAGAAATTTCTCTCTCACATTTCTGGAGGCTGGACAGTACAAGATCAAGGCAGATTCAGTGAGGGCTGCTTTCTGGTTCATGTTTTTTAGCTGTGTCCTCACATAGTGAAAGGGGCAAGCTAGTTCTCTGGGGTCTCTTTTATAAAACCACTAGTCCCATTCACAAGGGATCTGCCCTCATGACCTTATCACCACCTAAAGACCCCCACCTCCTAATGCTAACACACTGGTGATTTAGGTTTTAACATATGATTATGGTGGAAAGTGGGGCGACACAAACCTTAAGACCATAACAAGTTCTAACACATGCTACAATACAGATGAATCCCTAGAAACATCATACTAAAGTGAAAGAAGTCAGATACAAAAAATTACATCCTATAATCTTCCATTTATATGAAATATCTAAAATAGGAAAAATCATAGATACAGAAAGTAGATTACTGGTTGCCAGGGGCTAGGAGAAGAGGGTGAATGGACAGTGACAGCTTAACATATATAGGGTTTCTTTTTGTAATGCTGAAAATGTTTTAAAACTAGATAGAGGTAATGGCTGCACAACACTGTGAATGTACTAAATATCACTGAACTGTATGTTTTAAAATGGCTTATTTTTTATATGGCTAATTTTATCTGTTTAAAAAAAATAAAACAAGAATAAGCTTTGAGGAAGAGCCACTTCTGGAACATCAGTGTAAGGACATTCACAAACCTGCTCCCTAACGAAACAACCATAACTAGCAAAAATTATTTTTCAAAACACCATTTGAAGTCTCTGAAAATTATCCTAAGAACATGCAGCAAATGAAGAAATATTTATTTATTTTTTTGACCTCGAAAAGATGTTCACAATATATTGTTAAGTCAAAAAAGCAGTTTACAAAACAGTATGCACTATATGAGCTCAATTTTATAAAAATATACATATCTAGCCAAGTAAAAGGACAAATAGAATATATATCAAAATATTTAGCTATTTCAACATAGTAGGATGATTGTTTATTTTGCTTAAATATTCTCCCCCTTTTTCCTATTTGAATTTTCTATAATGAAGATTATTTTTTAAATGAAGAATAGGAGAGAGGGGGTTACTAACCTCAGATTAGCCCAAATATGCTCCCAAAGGCTCCTTCTAACAATGTAAATATTTCTGTTCAGCCTGTATCTGGGAAATTGCTTCTACCTTACAAATTTGAGTGTCCTTCAAAGATGACATTCACTCAAACTTCCTTTTAAGCAAACTATACAATAGCAATTTTTGATATTAAAACTTAAAAGAAACCTCAATTAACACCAAAAAGCACAGATAAGAAAATACAAATTTTAACTTTAAAAAAGAAACCACCCAAATACACAAATTACACAAAGTACATTATCTAAGTTTAGTTTATTTAGAAGATCAAGGCAGCACACTAGGAGTCAGAGGCTTCTATTTCACCCCGTTCAAAGCACTCACTCTGTCCTGCATCTCATTCACTCACCCACGCCAAAGGTCTGACAAAAAATAATGTCCAATGGTTTCTTGGTTACTAGAGTATAATAGGAAACTTGACTTTTCAATTAAAAAAGTAAAATGAGGATATTTACCATCAGACTATAAAATTTATCTTCTGAAAAAGGATACTATAATACTTGAAGACACTCTTTGAAAAAAATCATATACCAAATGAAAGCACCATTTCAAGAGCACTGGGACCATGGTAAACTGAATTCCAATACTCATAATAATGTAACTCAAAAACAAATCTAGACTTAACAAAAGCTCCAATAACTAAAACTACATTAACAGACACAAGGGACAGCGTAAACACTGTTAATGGGCACTAAGTTTAACAGAGTAGACAACATTTGCTTCTGCATTCATACTTATTCAATTACATTTTTTTTAAAATGGTGTTGCTTAAGCTATGAATGTTTTATCAAAAAAATTTTAATAAATACATCAAATACTATTAATAAAAACTAGTTAGGTTATCATGTAAGATATGTGAACAAGACAAACTCAAATTTATAATAAAGGCAACCTGCATTCAAAATGAACTCCTCCCTTATATTGTATTAAAAGGGCAAACATCATGAATTAACCCAGCTGCTTACTTGAATTACAAAAGTAACATGATTCACTATGAAAATAAGACACTGTCTACAAATCTCTGACAGCAATAAATTGCAATATACAATGCATACAGGAGTCATACAGAGCAACAAACTGTTGTTCAAAACAAAAGTATTTTAATACCTTTAAAATCCAAATTCTTCTTTAAAATCATTCATGAAAAAGATTCTCAAGTCAGAATTAACACCTCATTAAGAAACAATGATGATATAGCACCTCTTGTATACTCCTGGATAGAGCTGAAACGCATTCTACTAAGTGAGGTATCCCAAGAATGGAAAGACAAGCACCACACGTACTCACCATCAAATTGGTATTAACTGATCAACACATAAGTGCACATATAAGAATAACATCTATTGGATGTTGGGCAGGGGGGAGGGGGAGAAGAGGTAGAGGGGACGGGTATATGCATACACAAAGAGAGCAATGCGCACCACTCAAAGGATGGACATATTTGAAACTCGGACTTAGGGGGAGGGGGGAGGGCAAGGGCAACATACGTAACCTAAACATCTGTACCCCCATAATATGCTGAAATAAAAAAAAAAAAGAATTAACACCTCAATTAGTCAACCATCAGGAAGCGACATTACATCTATTAAAGTACCAAGAGACATTTTTTCAACAGTCATTTCCTTCTGATGTCTCTGTTCTAGAATCATACAGACTCTCCCTTCTCTACACTTTCCATCCCATCATTTCTTCAGATCATGAAAAGTGAATTTGTTGAACATCAGAAATCTGTTGATACGGTGTTGTATAAACCATAACAGTTTGTTGTTGACCATCCGTGCTTATTAAGCCAGCTGATCACTGGTTAGTAAATGCCTCCTCTGGGAGCTCTTCACTTAGTCCATCTGTAGCTGTGACTGCTCCAATTCCCTCCTCTCCCTTCATAGCCTCTCTGAATGTCTGAAGGTTTAATTTCAGCGGTTCCACATAACTGTCAAAGCCTAAGGTATGCATGGCAAAGAGACTATCCTCTCCATTGATTGTTTTCCGTTTCTCTTGATGGAATCTTTCACTTGCTTCAGATGTTATAAAGCTGATGAACTCACACATTCTTGAACACATTCTTTGGCATCTTTTCTAATCTTTCCCATTTGAGATATGACATTTTTCACTGTCCTAGTCACATTTGCAATTTAAGTATATATCTTGTTCTCTGAAACTTTCTTTTGAACCATTTGTGTCTTCATCATCATTCATGCTGTCTTCAGTATCATCATGAGGCTGTATAACATAACGACTTCCTCCAATATAGTCTGCAGAGATTCCTAGCTGAGAAGCATCTGTCGTAGAATCGTCACCATCCATTGTCATGAAATACTGTCAGAACTGTGTTGTCAGTGGTGCTCAAGAACACCTGTCTAAAAAGGCGTCCAATCTTCACTCAATTTCAACCTCCAACGCAGCCGCTCCTGTCTCCAATCGGCTGTTTGGTTGGACAGAAAATGGCTGCAAAGGAACCAGTCCCAGGGTGGAGCTCCGCTTCCAGGACTGGCCTCCCCACCCTCCTCCATGAGCTGTTTCCCTCTGCGCGACTAAGAAATATATATTCAAGAAAATCCGCTAAATATTTGGTAAGAACAGTAAGAGTTTGAAGCCCTTGAGCTATAACCCACACTTCCTTTCCCCAACTCCTAACTTAGCATGATAGAAGCGTTATAATGGTTGAGTGTAGCTAAGAAGGTAGGGCTCCCTCTTCCCCTCACCCTAGGTTTCAGTCAAGGGCCAAACAAAGGGCAAGCATTCAGCATTTCTTATCCCTACCCCAGCTTTGTGTTGCACAGGCTAAAATAGAGGTGAGAATGGCTAAGAGGATGAGGGCTCCTTTCTTCCAACCAGCTCTCCTTCATCCACCGAGCCTCACAAGGATGTCATAGAACAGAGGCTCTCCCACAGACACAACCATGAATACGGGGGACCCAACTGGCTCACTCATAGGACAGAGGCTCCACTGTGAAAGATAAGACAAGACCACAGATTACCACCCCACCCAGAACCATGCTCTTAAAGCAAGGGTGTCACTCCAAGAGAAGGAAGCTACTGTCTAGACCCCCAGATATGGAGCAGTGACTCAAAGATGATACCTGGGAGAGAAGCAGAAGATAAGTACAAAGAGCTCCAAAGCTCTCCCCAAAGAAACTGATTTTATTTAGAACAGAATGAGGGAAATTCAAACATAAGGACACTCTGGAAAACAATGAAGATTCTGGTAGTAAGCAACTGAGAGAAGACTGGTAGCTCCATTGAAATCAGCAAGATAAACCACAAGTCAGCAAGTTTACCCAAGAAAACCGGGGAAAGAAAAAGTGAAGAGCCCTCCTGTGGTCAGAAAAAAACCTCAGAGACCAGCATCAAAAACCACTACTTCACTTGAACAGATATTTGTACATTCACGTTCACAGCAGCATTATTCACAATAGCCAAAAGGTAGAAGCAACAGAAATGTCCTTTGATGAATGACGTATGAACAAAATGTAGTATATACATATGATAGACTATCATTCATCCCTAAAAAGGAAGAAAAGCATGACCCATGCTACAATGTGGATAAACATTGAGGAAATTATGTTAAGTGAAATAAGTCAGTCACAAAAAGACAAATATATAATTCCACTTTTATGAAGTATCTAAAATACTCATATTAATAGAGACAGAAAGTAGAAGAGTGGTTGCCAAGCGCTCGTGAGAAAGCAGGAATGGAGAGTTAGTGCTTAATGAGTAAAGATTTTCAGTTTGGGCAGACAAAAAGGTTCTGGAGGTAGATGGTGGCGATGGTTGCAGAACAAAGTAAATGTACTTAATGCCACAGAACTTTACACTTAGAAATTACTAAAATAGTAAATGTTATGTATATTTTACAATTTTAGAGATAAAATATGTGAGCTAAAAATAAAATCCTAAGCCCTCTGCTAACTGAACAGACCCTTCTTGACCAAGGGGACCCCAGAAACATCTTAAAACTGAGTTCCCAGCCATGATGGGATGGGAGAGATAAAGCACAATTACATGCATATTATTTTCCTTCACAAATATTCATGACACCTCCTATAGCTTGTTGAACATGTATATTTGACCACTCCACTCAATATAAAATCCTGTTCCCTTCTGTCTCTTCTTTGAAGCACATGTGCCTGGCTTCTGACTGGGGCTTTGCTTGCCAACCTGTTGGAATGGCCACCCAGCACGTTGCCACCCTTTATGAGAAATAAAACTCCTTTTTCCAAAGTATAAACCTTGTTAATTTTTTTTTTTTTGTAGTTAACAAAAAACCAAACTGGGAAGATTGGGGGATTTAATTCGCTGGAAAAATCATTAAGCCAAGAATAAATGCAAAATAGAGAGATAAATGAAAAAGTTATGTCACTTATTCCTTTGACATTTATTAAGCATTATGTGGTTGGATGTGTTCCAGCTGCTGGGGTACATAGAACTCTGTACCTGGTGGTGCACTCATCTCCCAGCTTCTAAGGCCTCACAGCTGCACCCTGCCTACAGACCGACATGTGAGAGGCACTACACACAGTGTTGCCTGGGGTTATGTCCCCCCCCAACACACACACACACACACACACACACACACACTCTCTCTCTCTCTCTCTCTCTCTCTCTCTCTTTCTCTCTCTCTCTCTCTCCCCCTCAAGGAAAGACTGTTGTAAGTGGAGGTAAAATGTTAGCTATAGATTTTTCATAAACGCTCTTTTTCAAGCTGAGGAATTTCCATTCATAGTTTCTGAGGGTTTTAAAATCAGGAATGAATGTTAGATTTTGTCCATGTTTTGTCTGCATCTATTGAGATGATCATACAGTTTTTCTTTTTTAGTTTAATATGGTGAACAATGTGACATTGATTTTTCAAATGTTATGCCATCATGCTTTCTTGAAATAAATCCCACTTGATGATGTATCAGTCTTTATACATATATATTAGAATATGTATATATTTTTATATGTCGAATCCATATAGATGGATTTAATTCCCTAAAATTTGCTTAAAGTGTTTAAATCTATGTTTACAAGGAATATTAATCTACAGTTTCCTTTTCTAGTAATGTTTTTGTTTAACTTTGGTATCAGGTTAATGTTGACTTCAAATGAGTTGGGTAATATTCCCTCCTCTTCAATTTTCCGTAAGAGTTTTTGTAGAATTGGCATTAATTCTTCCTTAAATGTTATAAAATTCACCAGTAAAGCCATCTGGACCTAGAGTTTCCTTTTGGAGGAGGATTTTAACAGCAAATTTCACTTCTTTAACTGATAAAGAACTATTCAGTTATCTATTTCTTCCTAAGTGAGCTTTGATAGTTTGTATTTTCAACAAATTTGTCCATTCTGCTAATTTGTCAAATGTACTGACATGAAGTTGTTTGTAGTATTTCTTTATCTTTTTTAATATCTGTAGAATTTGTAGTCATGTTACCTCCCTCATTCCTGTTATTGGTAATTTGTTTCTTCTCCATTTTTATCCCTAGATGTTTATCAATTTTACTGATCTCAAAGAACCAGTTTTTGGTTTCATTGATTTTTCTGTTTTTCTATTGTCTATTTCATAGAATGCCACTCTGGCTTTTATATATCTCCTTTATTCCACTCTTCTGAGTTTCATTTGCTCTTCCTTTTCTAGTTTAAGTTGGAAGCTGAAGCCATTCTTTTTAGTAGAGGTGTTTAGTGCTATAAATTTCTAAGTATTTCTTTAGCTGTATCCCACAAATGGTATGTTGTGTTTTCATTTTATTCAGTTCAAAATACTTTCTAACTTTCTTTTTCGATTGTTTCTTTGACCTATCAGTTATTTAGAAGAGTGTTATTCAATGCCAAATATTTGGGAATTTTCCAGATAGTTTTTTATTATTGATTTCTAATTTAATCCCAGTGTAATCAAAGAACCGTATTATATGCCAGGCCCTGTGGAAAATATATTACATGCTTCCCAGGAAATGGTCAGGCTGAAAAATTCTGCTACTGAGAAAAATAATATAAATAATAATTTCAGTTTACAGGCTGGCTAAAAGATAATTAGCAAATAACAGAAATTAATGTTAATACTGAAATATTTATGAATGAATTGATGTCCTGGATTTGCTTCAAAATATTCCAGGGTGAGGGAGAGTAGATTTGCGAAAAGATCAAACAAGACTGGCCAGGGATTGAACTGAAGCTAGATGATAGTTCATGGTTGTTCATTATACTATTTTACTTTTATAAATATTTAAATTTTTCCATAATAAAAAGTCTTTAAAAATGTAATATTAGGCCAGGCGCGGTGGCTCACACCTGTAATCCTAGCTCTCTGGGAGGCCGAAGTGGGCGAATTGTTCGAGCTCTGGAGTTCAAGACCAGCCTGAGCAAGAGCGAGACCCTGTCTCTACTAAAAATTAGAAAGAAATTAATCGGACAACTAAAAATATATAGAAAAAATTAGCCGGGCATGGTGGCGCATGCCTGTAGTCCCAGCTACTCGGGAGGCTAAGGCAGAAGGATTGCTCGAGCCCAGGAGTTTGAGGTTGCTGTGAGCTAGGCTGACGCCACAGCACTCTAGCCCGGGCAACACAGTGAGACTCTCTCTCAAAAAAAAATAAAATAAAATAAAATAAAAATGTAATATTAACACTTCACTCACTGAAACCTAAAAAAATTATGGAAAAAATAATAGTAGCTTAAAAACTGTTCAAGAGAAAAGACAGCTACCAGTGTCTTCTATGTGTGTATAAAAAGAGTCTCCTTGTAAATGAGACGAGTGTATATTTAGGATAAGTATGAGTCACTAGAGTTTGCTAAAGAGTGGGTTCCAACAAAGTGAGCAGTTGACACAACTGCCCAGCAAAAGAGCACAGAATAACACCATGAATACACATACATTCTGTTTATGAGTGTCCCAAGTTTCTAAATACATTTCAAATTTTTCTTTAATTAAAGATACTACCTAGCACATTTTCCCAAGATGAAGCATCGCCTTCATAAATACTATTTTCAAAAATGGACTACTCTATTAACATACCACATACTATACTCTTTCAGTTTAAAGATGCAGTTAGTAAAACAAAGCTTCCTTTTAATCTGGTTTCTACTTTCATTACCAAATGTATAGAGTTTTAGTAAAAGAATTATGTTGGAAAATTAAGGAAATACACTAATTATGCATTATCATAGTATAGCAGGAGCTTTACAAAAAAGCTTTACAAAAATTCATAACATGCCTACCATATGCTTGGTGTTAGGGATATAGAAGTGAACAAATAGGCAAGGTCCCTAATGTTCTGAGCTTTCTGGGCATCTAAACACTCCACTCCCCATTCTACAAATAAGAAAACCGAGATCCAGAGAGGTTCAATGATTTCTGTCCCTGACTGTATATTTCATCAGTGTAAGACTAGAGCAAAACAAGAATCCAGGCCTCCTGACTCTCACGACAAGGTGGATTTACATAACTTGAACTGGATTCACTTTACACTGCATCCACAGGTCCACAAACCATACAGCGCTCCATTTCTAGGAAGCGTATCCTGAAGAACTATTAATGATAAAGCACAATCAGTCTCAAGTTCCCCAGATGAATCACAATTTCATTTATCATTATCATCACTGCAAAAGATGAAACCTTATATTTAAAAGGAGCTTATTCTTGAACAGAGTGCCTAACCTAATCTAATGGCTTAGAACAGGGCCTGGCTAACATTCTGTTAGGACAGCAGGTATTCGGTCTGGCACAGAATATTTATTACCTAGTAATATTCCTAAGGGGAATGGGGTAGGGATCCATTTTAAAATAAGTGGAAAAATTAATGCAAAATTAATGACATGTTCGTAAATAAGTGAAAGCTTTCCTGTCTCCAGAGAGGCTTATCCGGTGAGCGCACGGTCACATCAGCGTGTTCCTGAGCAGTGGCGCCTCCCCTCCAGCCCACGCTCCCTTCTCGCCCACTCTGGGCGCGCGGGCGCCCGGTGCCGGCGTCTCCCGCTCAATTTCAATTCTCCCACGCCCACGGCAGCCCCGCGCGCCAGGGTTCCCCGTCGCGCGCGACCCAGCACGTCAGTCACGCCGCGTGTCGGCAGTTAACCTTCGCCCGGGGCAGGCCCGCCAAGCAGCCCACAGCCCCGCCACACGCACAACCCGGGCAGGCCTGAGGCGTGTCCTCGGGCCCCCGGACCGATGCTGGGCGGCGAACGCGGGGCCGCGCCCCAGCTCCCGGGGTCAGAGACCCTGCGGCAGCCACACCCACCAGCTGCGCGGTGACAGCTAACGAGGCTGAGGCGGGCTACCCCAACAGGTGCAGCTGCCCTCCTTGCCCCGCCCGGGCCCCAGCCCAGGTCCCGCCACCCGCGAGCGCCCTCGCCCGCCCCCGCGCGCACCACCTGTCGGGCTGCTCGGCGCGCGGCCGGCGGCGGACGCCCCGCCCTGCTCCTGAGGAGCGGACGGCAGGGGCGGCCCGAAATCCCGAGGGAATGACAGCTTTACCGGAGAGTGGGCCCCACGCAGGCGGTGTCGGTGCTCTCGATCTCCTGCAAGATCCGCTCGTGCTCCGGGACGGTGCCCAGACCCTCGCTGCTCTCCGCCATCTTGGCTGGAAGCTGAGGGGCCGGGGAGGCGCGTGGCCGCGCGACTGTCGGCGGCGAGCCGCAGGTGGCGCGAGCGGGAAGGGGCGGGGCGGGGCGGGGCGCACGGAACGACGGCGCGGGGGCGCGCTGGGGTGGAGGCTCGCGAGCGCGCGAGCCGCTTCCTGCACCTGCCAGAGGGGAAGGAACTGCTGGCGGTGGCTGGGACCCGAGTGGCCGCGTGTTCTCCCCGGCGACTTGCCCCTCCTCGCCTTTTGGCTTTAACATATATTCTTCTCTTCTGTGTCCCAGACCCTCTGCTACGCGCTGGGGATACCGTAGTAGTGAGAAAGGTGAACAATTAAATAATCAGCCTTAATCTGTAATAAAAACTACAGGAACGTTTACCAAGGAGCCTGATAGACTCGGGATGGTGGGAAGTCGTGCACTCAAGAAAAGCAAAACTGTGTGATAGTAAGATTTATTTCAGGAACAAAGATCCCAGATGACCATGACAACCACTCTAGGTGGAGTCATGTCCCTGCCCTCACGGAGGTTCACAGAGGCCAGTCAACTTGGAAATAAATTATAAAAACGCCAGAAAAATTAAATGACAAGAAGTCAAAACACTTGATGGCAATGATCCAAAAGAGGCCCGAGGCAATGTGTGATTTCATGCCAAACGCCTTGAACCCAAGTGTCCCAATAGCTGGGCTGAGGAGAGGTGAGAGCTCTTGAAAGGGGGTGGGCAGCAGAGAGGTGGGGAAGAGAGAAGAAGGGGTGGCTTGGACAAAGGTACCAGTGTAGAAAAGAGTCCTGCTTAATGACATGTTTGTGGGACGCTGAGTAAACCAGTTTGTCATGATCAAAGCAGCAGCTGGGGAAGATTAATCAGGAACAGAATACAAATCCAGCATGAGGGACAAGGATTTTCTGATCTCCATTACCCCCAGGCTTTGAGCTTCCCTTCAAGTCAACCAACCTTTTGCTACCCAGCTGCATAACTCATCCCCTTCAGTGAGCTTTCACTAGAATCCTACCTCTATTCTCCTCCCTACGAAATCCTGAAAGGTGATACGGTATAACTGTTAAGAGCCATGAGCTCTGAAGTCAGATCTCTGAGAACATTAATTCCTAGATTAATGTCACTTCACAGCCATGTGACACTGGGCAAGAACCTAATCCCTTTATATGACAGTTTCCCCATCCGTAAATGACAACAGTAGTAGTGTCTACCTCTTATTGCCATCCCAGTCCCATATTGTATTAGTTTTCTTTTGTTGCTGTAACAAATTATCACACATTTGGTAGCTTAGAATGATCCAAATGTATTATCTTACAGTTCTGCGGGTTAGAAGTCTGCCACAGGTCTCACTGGGCTAAAATCAAGGTATCAGCACAACTGTGTCCCTTTCCAAAGACTCTAGGGGAGAACTTGTTTCCTTGCCTTTTCCAGCTTCTAGAGGCCACCCACATTCCTTGGCTTGTGAGCTCCTTCCTCCATCGTCAAAGCTATCAACGTTACATCTCTGCGACCGTTCTTATGTAGTCACGTCTTCCTCTGACTCTGACCTAGGCTGGAAAAAATGGTCTGCTCTTAAGGACCGATGTGATTAGATTGAACCCAACTATTTAATCCAGGGTAATCTTCCATCTCAAGGTCCTTAACCTTAATCTCATCCTTTTTGTTATGTAAAGTAGCATCATCACAGGTTCCAGGGATCAGAATATGAGTATCTTTGAGGGGTCTTTATTCTGCCTGCCACACTTAGTAACGGCCCTATAAACATTATTAATTCCCTCCTTAGTAATCTGGAATCTGTCCCTTCCTTGGAAAATTCAACTCAAAATTTATTGCCTTCATAAAGATTCCCTTAACTAATCACAACCTTCTATAGTGACTGCAGCTTGGATTTAGTACATTTATTCACTCCCCCAATAGTTTGCACTTGTTTTGATTAGTTCCTTTTCATTCACTTGTGGGTTTTGTTTGTTGTACACTTGGTCCCCAGCGAACCTCAATGAATACTGGCTTGAAAGACAAAGGAATCTCTTCGTTCCACCATGAAACCCCATTACAAGCCAATGTGAAGTCGTCATACCCTCACCCCTGTCTCACTGCCTTGACGGTACGTGCGAATCCAGACCTCCTCTGGGTAATGCCACTTCCTTGTGCTGCGTGAATATGCAGGTACAGAAAATCCCTTTCCAACTCCACCAGCATTATCACACCATGTTAAGGTCCTTGCGTTCAGATGATTTCTTTTTTTAATTTTAATTCCTATAGTTCCTCATAGAGTTCTACATATACCTGAGAGAAAGCTAGAAGGATTTTGAAACCAAACAGTGCTGAAGTTCTGAAACTATTGGAAAGAGTTCAGGATGAATTAGAAAGGAGCATTACAAACAGTTCTGAGCAAAAGGTAGGAGTTTGATTAATCTGTGATTGGTAACAGTATCAAATTATAAAAATTTAGTTTCTTCAAACTTGCTCTTTATATATTGACATTAAATATAATGTCTAATAATGTGGTTATATTCAATTGCCATAATAGAAACCTACCGCACTAACAGATAATGTTACTTGAAATTCCCTGGTGCTGGCTTTTATCAAGAGCTCCAATGTAAGAAACAATATTTATGGACTTTCGTCAAAGGATATAAACTTCATTTATTCCTCTGGTTATTTAAAAATTTATTCTTGGATCAAGCCCAATCTTGTCGTACAGAGATTTCATATCAATTGTTTTTTATTGATTAGTAAAAACCTGAACTTTTTCCTCGGCTGACTGCCTCTTCGATGACTGAGACACCACCACCTGGTGTTAGCACACCCTAATTGCAGGTTCACCTCTCGAGAGAGGAAAATAAACCTTTTGAAAATTGAAACTTAAACCAAAACATTAAAAATGAGGACAAATTTTAGCCCCTCCTACAAAGAGAATGAAAAGCTAGTTTTCTCTACAGGAAATGGAAGACTATCTTAGCTCAGATGATGTATTAATACATAATCAGAATTCATTGTTCTAAAGAACAAAGGAAGACAAGGAAAGCAGGGCATGTGACACAGGCCAGCTTCCTGTTTAGCAAATGACTCTTGCGGGGAAATCCTTTGCTGAGCATCCCTTACTCAGACCTTTCCCCATTTTTTCACCAATCTTGACACCACTTATCCAAACAGAGCTCCAAATGCCCCTGGTCTGGGAAGCCAGCCCTGCTTAGACACGTTTTACACCAGGCCTGTTTCAACACTTGCCCATAAAGGTTACCTCAACATGAGCAACGGTATCTTCCCCGGAGTTCAAGTAAACATGGAAGGAAGTCCATTTACCACTTCTCCTTCTGAAACAGCTTCTGCTATTTCCCTCTGAAACTTCTGAAATTTCTGTTAGTGCCTGGAGGCTTTTGCTAGAATTTAAAGCTAAGCATCCTAAATAACTAACTCTGTAGATTTTAGTCATGGACATAGATATACCAAATATATAAATGTGAAAAAGAAGCCTACCCAAGGGATAAATGATTGAATTAGTCTGGTCTGAGGAAGCTGAGGGGATCATAGGGTACACACGGACAGATTGCTCATGCATGTTGTTATTTTTTTGGCAGTGGATATTGACGTCCAGAGATCCAACCAAAGTCTTCAGGACTCCTAGAAGAGGAAGACACACTAGGAAGACGGGCAGGGCAGGAGATGCATTCTGTGTCCAGTATAAAACTAACCAGTAAAGTAAGATTTTAACTTGTAAATAAACTCATAGTCATTGACAACTTATACTTTGAGCCATTTGTCTGCAGTCTAATAACCTATCTTGGGAAAGCTCCTCCCTCAGAATGAGGCTGTAGAGTGCAGCTGTCCTGGTCTGCTATTAAACTACTTGGGTTCAAATTCTAACTCATTTTTTTTTCTTTTTTTTGAGACAGAGTCTTGCTCTGTTGCCTGGGCTAGAGTGCAGTGGCGTCATCACAGCTCAGCTCACTGCAGCCTCAAACTCTTGGGCTCGAGCGATCCTCCTGCCTCAACCTCCTGAGTAGGTGGGACTACAGGCCCAAGCCACCATGCCCTGCTAATTTTTCAATTTTTTGTAGAGATGGGGTCTCATTCTTGCTCAGGCTGGTCTTCAACTCCTGGCCTCAAGTGATCCTCCCACCTTGGCCTTCAGAGTGCTAGGATTACAGGTGTGAGCCACCATGCCCAGCCTCCAACTCATCTCTTACTAGATGTTGGGTCTTCGGGAGTTACTTAAACTTGTCTGAGCCTCGGTTTCTCCAAGTGTGAACTAGGGACAATAAGAGTCCCTAGCTCACCAAACTGTGTAAGGATTAAAGAAGATAATGTATGTATAATGTTTAGCCCAGAACTCAATCCACATTAGCGTTGGAGGCTAGGATTAGCAGACATTTGTTAGTAAACCAGATGGCCCAGTATTTATCTTCCTCTTTGATAAAATAAAAATTAAAACCAGACACATAAATGTTCTTTTTTCTAATCGTTAACGAAATAACCCTATTGCATATCAGGGTTTTCTGCATGCTCAGTGGGTGGAAACTCCCTGAAATTTGTTCCCTACTGTTATAGAGGAGGAAACAGGAACATGTCTTTGGGTTAGACTTGGTTCCAGACCCATTTTAGCGAGGCCTCTAGATCTTGTCTTATAAGGCAAGTGCCTCTTCGTTGTCTTTGGGGGCAGTGCTCATCCGTCCTTTGAGGCACATATTATGGTGGGAAGCAAATCACTGAGTCCGTCTGCACTCCCAGACACTGCTCCTAAGTCAAGCACAGAGACAATGTATTGTTCACTGTTCAGCCCAGTGTCTTGCATATAGTATGTGCTCAATTAATATTTGTTAAATGAATGCTCCACATGCAAATACTTATCACATTAAGCTTAATGTTGTAAAAGCATGTTTTATGAGGTAGGGTATATCTCTACAAAAAGATTCTCCTCCCCACCCCTGGGAACCCTATCTTGATCTCAAAATGTTGCTAGTATCATTCAGATGTTTCTTAAAGAATTTTAGAGCTTTTGTTATATAATTGTAGAACTGTATCAAAATGTAAAGTACAGGCAGTCCTTATACATTGGCTCTAATTAATCAACCCTTCCCCATGGCTTTTAGCCACTCATTCCAGATATCCAGTCATAGGGCCACTCCTCCAGTTTCTGCCTTGGTGGTGTGGTGACCCCAAGTGGCCACACTCTGTAAGTGCAAGAAAAAAACAAAGCCCAGCCCATCTGGGAGGATTCCTGTTGCAAAACCGTGTCCAGGAATCTGCTGTTCCATAAAGATCTGGACCTTACCATGGAGAACAATAGAAGGAAATTTGAAATTGAAACCAAAGAAACTCATTTTTTCCTGAAATATACACCAGTCTTTAGAGAAGTTCAAAGTAATCAGCCCCAGATTTTGTTCATTAAAGAACTATTTTTATTGAGTGTTTGCCATATGCCAGGCTCTGTGTTAAGCTCTCAGACAGGGCTGGCTCATGGGTGTGAGACCTATGCAGTTGCACTTGATTTAATACTCTGCCATCATCATCTTGTAATTCTTTTTTTTTTTTTTTTTTTTTTTTTGAGACAGAGTCTCACTTTCGTGCGTGGGGCGAGTGCCGTGGCGGCCGCCTAGCTCACAGCAACCTCAAACTCCTGGGCTCAAGCGATCCTACTGCCTCAGCCTCCCAAGTAGCTGGGACTACAGGCATGTGCCACCATGCCCGGCTAATTTTTGCTATATGTATTTTTAGCTGTCCAATTAATTTC